>CM059213.1:6678371-6753371 GCA_030347435.1 Clarias fuscus | reverse complement strand
TTAGAGTTACAGTAGCCTTACTATGGCCATTCTCCTATGACCCAAGTTTCATGCAAAATCAGGCACCTGATGTTTTTCTGATGATGATGAAAAAATTCCCCATTTTGATGTTTTGGTAATGAATGAAGCTCTTGATTTGGTACTGTGCATCATACAAGGTTCTTTTTATTTGTTATCTCTATTCCTTAGGGACACGTTGAGGCAAGTCATGACCACAAAAATGTGCATTATCTTCTTAATAAATGTTTATAATCCATCTCTGTGTAAACATGTAAACAGTAAATGTAGATTTCACTTGAGTCATTGATCATATTGCAACATAGCGTATTGAGCCATCTTTGTGACTGAAGCTCTGTCCCTATTTTCTAGTCACTTAGTTCTTTTTCCTGGACGAGACCCAGGTTTTTACTAACGATAATGAAATGTTAAGTATGAAGAAATGAAGACCCTGACCCTAATGAAGACCCTGTCCCTAATGGTGCAGTGTTTCAAAGAAGACTGTATTGTCAGCATCTGCTACTGTCATAAATGTATAATTTTAATAATAACAATAATTATTATAATTAACCTTGAAGTTCTCTGGAGTTGTTAATGTTATCCCTTCTTAATCTTGTCCTGCATTCTGTATATCAGCAGATGTTAAACATTGGATTGTTGTCCAGACTCAGGCCAAGGAAAGTACACAGCCTGGTCCAAGAAAATAACCACTTGGATTTAAATAAGCAAATACTTAATTGCCCTTGATTGGATAAATACAGCATTGGATATTATGTTTTAGCTGAAAAAACATAATCCTAATTGATGCAGTTATCTTCTCATTTCTTAAATAAAGTTTGAAGACATTTACTTTGGTTGTGAAGAAAATGCTACTGTGTTTAAGAAGGGTCAATTGACCTGCATTAAATAAATGTAAATTATCGGAATTGAGTTATGAACTGTTCAGTGCATGAGTAAAACCTGGAAGGATAGTGCTGAACCATAAACTTCACAAAAATAAAGTGGTCAGAAAAAAAAGGCATCAATAGCCATAACCATTTGGTTAAGTTTCATTGTAAAATAAATCAACAGTAGCAATGACACCTATGTTTAATAGTGAAAGTAATAACACTCCCATGCAAAAAATGAAAAGAACTGGGACTAAATAGCTGTATGGCCATACGAAAACAATTGAGACTTATCAGAAAAAAAGGGCTTCATTTTGATAGAGAGCATAAATATTGGACATTGGAGCAATGGAAAACGGTCATGAGGTCTAAGGAATTCAGATCGACCCTGTTCTGGAGCAATGGGAGCATCAGGGTAAGAACAGAAGCATATGAAGTCATGCAGATCATACATATATGCCACTGCACAAGTTGTAATCTAGGTTTGCTTCAGTGGGTCTGGTCAAGGCTCAGCAACATTATGAGGCAATAAAATGTCAATGTCAGCTGACGACACAATTATCACATCGATGTAGTTTTTGTCTTTCGTAATGCCACAGCCATAAGGCAGAAGGACAATGGCAAGATTTATCAGGCTCAAATTGGGAACAAATGGTTCTTGGGGTATGAGGAATCATTTTCAGACATGGATTGGTCTCCACATAGTCCTGACCACTCATTCTGTATATGTACGTACATGCATGTATGATGGTGTTTGGAATGTGTAAGGAGTGCTGACCTATCCAAAATTGTCTACATGTTTTTGGGGAAACATAAAGCATTTAGCTAATTGATCCGACTGTTATATGGTGTATTCAATTAATATGCAGGTAGTTAAAATGGTGCTCTCGTGCTGTTGTTCTTTCAGTTCCTCCAATTAATGGATTGCCCCAACAGACCATCCGATCTAAAATTTTTACTTAGCACAGGTTTGCCACCACCTGCCTTTCCTGATGCAACCCTCTCATTTGTATTCAGGCCAAGATCCGTCAATAAGGATGCCTGGGAATTGACCTAGGGCCTTCCACATGGTAAGTGAAAAGCCTACTGAACCACCATGCCTCTATTATGGTGAAATCATGTGATTGTTAAAAAAAAAATGTAGCTCTGAAACTAACATTGAGCAAGCAAACACTTGCAAAGGAAAACTACAAGGATAAGAATAATGTAATGTAACAGAGTATACGCATGTTATCTCTAAATAAGTATTTAACGCTTAAACAATGTAACCTTTATTAAAAGTCTAAAAGGTGACTAAGTGCAGTACTTGAATAAAGTTTCTTGTTACTACCCTTTTGGGAATTTCATACATATGCAGAGATTTACAATGTCCCAACCTCCAGGTTATAACTGTAACAGACACTTCAGCGTAGGACTCCCTACAGATATCTAAATCCAGTTGGATGGCTTTTTAAAATAGTCTGTTTATGCAGAACAGTAAAAAAAAAAAAAAAAAAAAAAAATGCGTAAGCTGGTGTGTATTCAGAGATGCTTTTCTGCTTCCCATGGACGTGAATTATGGTTACTTTTACCATAGCCATAGAATTCTGTCATTTGATCTGAAAATTAAAAGGTCTTGACATGTATCTACAGCATTCTATGCATTATCCGTCCATCCATCTATCTAGGAACCTCTATAGTCCAACTACGGACCGTGGAGGCCAATGGAGGTGCAAGGCGCCGATGCTAACCACTAAGCCATCATGTTATCACTATGCATTATAAAGATGGTTAAATATTAAATAAAGGAACAGGTTTATTGTTGTTCCTTTTAAGGTGGTCAGTGTGTTTACAGTATATCAGTGGACAATTTTAGACAGTAACTTAACAAATAAGTAAAACACATTAATTATCAACAACTAAAATATGGTGGTGCCATTTTCTGAGACATTCACGATAAATTAAACAAACAAAAAATCTGCCTTTGTTCATGATCATTGTAACAGCTGCCCTGATCATAAGGGCATCGGCAGCCCTAGTGCTTTTCCATCATATTCCCAAGGTGTGATGGAGGCAAAATGAAAGTGTGTCAAGATATACTTGTGCCTTAGGTGTTAGCAAAATGATACAGTTCACTACATATAAATCTAAAGCAATCTATTGAAGAGAACTTCCCTCAAGGCTTCAGCTCATCTTCAAGATAAATGTCGGGTACATAAAGCAGTTGTTTGCACTACTTTCCTCTATTAAAAACCCATGCACGTTATTGCTCTCATATACATTGTAACATTGCTTAAAAGACAAATGCTACCGTATATACAGTGTAGGAGACAGACTGTAGATAAAAAAATAGAAGCATTATTTAAATCTAAATATTCTTACTGCCAAATTATATTGTAATACTACAATAAAATACAATATAATAATAATAATAATAATAATAATAATAATAAAAATTCATATAGCTATTATATATGGTGTATGTTTTGGAGGAGAAGCTGCAATACTATGTGTTATACAGGCACAGATAAAATAAAAACGTGTATGAAGTGGATTGCTTACTCATCCTTCCTCTCTTGTCCAAAGGGGATGAGGGGTTGTTCAAACAACCCCTCATCCCCAGTACCTTCGGTGGAAAGCCTGCGCACACATTGTCCAAACAATGTACAGTTTACACAATGAAATCTCTAGTTGTTTTGTTTCAATCTTTCTGTTTACCATGTTTGGTTAGAATCAATGTAGCCGGAATCCATTGGATCCGTACTGATTTGGAAAGCTTAAGGCATTTAAGCTTGAGATGAGGCTGGTAGTGTTGGTTTTCTTGGGACCCTTAAAAAAGGTGTGTGTGTGTGCGTGTATAATAGTTTGCTGTTTATTAGAGGACTTTTTGAAAGTGTGATGAAGGAATATACATCTATCAATCATAACATCAACTCTTGACAAGGGAAATGAATAAAATTGATGGATGGCATATATTGGCAAGTAAGTAAGCAGATAATTCTCATGTTGGAAGCAGGAAAATGGGCGAACATGAGGAACAACTTTGACGAGGGCCAAATTGTGATGGCTAGATGGCCAGGTCTCAGAAGTGGTCCAAGGAAGGAGAACTGATTAACCAGCACCCAAGTCATGGCTCCCTCAACTCATGGGCAGCAATGGCTTGCCTGTCTGGTCCAACCCCACAGAAGATCTACTGGATCTTGCTGGAAAGGTTAGTGCTTGCTATATATTCTGTGCTGTGTATGGGGTTGCAAAGCTGCAGACCGGTCAGAGTGCCCATGCTGTCCATCACGTAAACACCTACAGGGCATTGAGCATTGAGGGAAGGTGGTCTGGTCTAATGAGTCACATTCTCTTTGATCTTTTTACTTTTTTAAATGGATTGTATTTTATGGCCATTGTCAGTGGCCTTTTTTATAATTCCAGACTGCAAATATTGTTCAGGAAAAAGCTCAAGTTGTTGGCTTGTCCTTCAAATTCCTCAGATTTTAATCTGATCGAGTGTATCTGAGGGATGTGCTGGACAAACAAATCCTATTCATGGAGGCCCCACCTTGCAACTTAAAGAACTTTAAGAATCCGCTGTTAATGTCTTGGTGCCAGATACCACAGCACGACTTCAGAGGTCTTTTGGAGTCCATGCGCTGATGGGTCAGAGCTGCTGGTGCAAGGGGGACCTACCCAATATTTGGCAGATTAGATGCAGGTCAAGAGCTTCATTTACTGTCCACATCAATCAGTAGAATGAGGAAACTACATTAACTCAAATAGCCACACTTCAACATAATGGTGGCGAGAAATGCATCACAAAATGCATAGCATGTCAAATCAGGAAATGTTGATAATCTGTTGTGTGATATTAAGGACAAGTGGGAAATAATTGTGACATCTGTCCATGTGTGTCTAAAATGACTATGCACAATAAATAAATACTGGTTGATTTAGAATTTTCATAGCCACTAGATGTCCCTATATGCCCAAAGTACAGCTCTCTGATTTGCAAAGCAGGATTTCAAACAGTGGTGAGGAGAAAATAAATATATTATTGAATTGTCATGAATGTATTCATAAAGCCACCTCTAAAACATTATATGAAATAACAACACACTGCTTCATTCTAGCCATATGTGAATAGTATTTAGCAATTGCTTTCTCAGGTATTGAGATTAGAAAAAGGTTATATTCTGTACTTTTTTGATTTTATTTGATAGTTTTTTACACATATAACAGTAGTATCCAATTAATGATAAACAAATTCAATAAATGCAAATGTATAATCTGCCGTCTTCTTCAAGATAGAGATAACATTTCCACTGCATGAAAATTAGCTTATTGATAATTAGTTTAATGATAAAATTAAATATGACAAGATCTGTATTTCAGTAAATCAGATGATCATAACCTCTACTGTTATTATATATGGTTTTGAAATATTATTAGCAGCTTGGACACAGATTTATTGTTTTCTTTCTTATGTACAGGCACCTTATTTCTTATTACCATGTTTAGATATAATCTGTTTTATTGAATTTTTCTTTTGTTAGATACTTTTAAATATGAATTTAATGACTACAGCTTGTTGGCTAAATGTGGTCTAACCTGCTTACACAGAACAGCCTGTCCACACCTAGCTCACTGATAAACCTTATATAACATCGCCCCCTGCTGGTAAAAAAAAACAGTGTGGCGTCCAAATCCTGTGACCAGAAACAAAATTGAAGTTCCAAATACTGTCTACAGTTCCTTATCATCGTCTCATTGTCTATATGAGCCTGGAGCCTATCCCAGGAGGGCCTGACGCAGGGTACACACATACAAACACACACTCACATGCTCAATCACACACAACACTACAGGCAATTTGGGAACTCCAGTTAGCCTAATCTGCATGTCTTCAGACTGTTGGAGGAAACCCACCAGGCACGGAGAGAACATGCAAACTCCATGCACACAGACCCGAGGCAGGGCTCAAACCCACAACCATGGAGGCAACAATGCTAACCACTAAGCCACCGTGCCGCCTTGTCTGTAATTCCATGATATCTAGTGAATTCTTATAGTTTGAGCCTTAGATGCATTTTCATTCATTTCATTCATGATTCCGCCTTTTGAAGGTTTACATGTAAGAGCCTCACACGTTCTTCAACTTCATGTTCTGGGTGAACTCTCCAAGGAATACTGGTGGAATTTTGCTTGATTTCTAATTCCAGATGTAGGTAATGAAACACAACATTTGCAAAAACAAACAAACAAACAAACAAACAAACATAACCCAAAGCATTCCAATTATGTTCCAATAACAGTGTCAAAATGTTTAAAATTTGGAAAAATGTAAAGCCACAGCAATTTGGCATTGATTACACATTCTATTTACTAAAGAATTAAATGATTATGCTTGCTGTAGTAGAACATCAAATAGACAAGTTAGCCTTTGTTATGACTTACTTTATAGCAGCTAGAAATATCTGTTCCTTCACTAGTCTCTCTTAATGTTAATAAGGCAACATAATAATAAGCAACCCTGTGGTGGAAAATTTAAAGTTACCACATCATCTTCACTACTAATTACAAGGTGCTGCCACTAGAGACTCATTCCATAAATGTTGGACAAACCTCTGTTTCTATTGATTTGATGCACATTGAGTTAAACACTAACATTCTGTAAATGTATGCATGTACAGTACAGACCAAAAATTTGGACACACCTTCTCATTCAAAGAGTTTTCTTTATTGTGTTCTTTAGCCCAAACGCGTCTCTTCTGCTTGTTGCCTGTCCTTAGCAGTGGTTTCCTAGCAGATATTCTAGCATGAAGGCCTGAGTCTCCTCTTAACAGTTGTTCTAGAGATGTGTCTGCTGCTAGAACTCTGTGTGGCATTGACCTGCTCTCTGATCTGAGCTGCTGTTAACCTGCGATTTCTGAGGCTGGTGACTCGGATGAACTTATCCTCCGCAGCAGAGGTGACTCTTGGTCTTCCTCACCTGGGGCGGTCCGCATGTGAGCCAGTTTCTTTGTAGCGCTTGATGGTTTTCGTGACTGCACTTGGGGACACTTTCAAAGTTTTCCCAATTTTTCGGACTGACTGACCTTCATTTCTTAAAGTAATGATGGCCACTCGTTTTTCTTTACTTAGCTGCTTTTTTCTTGCCATAATACAAATTCAACCTCTTTGAATGAGAAGGTGTGTCCAAACTTTTGGTCTGCACTGTATATACGGTAAGTTGAAATATTATTATTCTGGAATTTAGACACATTTGGCCAGCTCTAATTCAGCATTCTCCTTTAGTATGGTAGCTTTAATTACTGTTACAATTATTTAAGGCTGGTTATGAGTGTTGGTGTACTGAAAACAATAAACGTTGTTTGCTCTGGAGTTTGAGAATCCGTATATGAAAAGTAACTCAGAGACAGCTGAGAATGCATAATGAAAGAACAAAAAAAGAAAAAAGAAAAACAAAACAGCAGAAATATTTACTGTAGAGTCAGGATCACTGTAAGCACACTGAAAAATGAAAGCAGCAGATGCTCTCAAGTAGACATAATTCATTATATAACTTAACGTCATGGATTAAGTGCTGCATTGTCAAGGGCTTAAACTGATCTCAGATGCTTGACAGTGTTAGAGAGAACATAATGTGTTGAAAAAAAGCAATTGAAGAGATAAGAAGAAATCCTGTCTCCTGTTTCAAGAAGATGCCAGGGATAAACAGATAACAGGACATTATCTCTCAGTGCCGTTCCTCTCTGTCTTTCCCTGCGGCTCACTTCACAGTGCCGCTGAGCTGCCTAGTCATTCATTCACATGGGTCTGAGAGTGTGTGAGAGAAAGATAAATAATCATACTGTGCTTCAGGGAGTAGATAAAATGCAAGAATAGAAAGACAGCATAATGTGGATTATAATATGTGGTCAAGAAAAGTGGGTTTGACTAGTATAATGCTGTGAAAAAGTATTTTATATAAACTTCTGTTTTTGTTTTTTATATAAACAAACATATTTGTTACATTTATCAAACAAATGTAAATATTACATAAAGATACCTTGAGTAAATACAAAATGCATTTTTGCACTGTCACCTTGCACCTCCAGCGTCTCGGATCGATTCCGGCGTCTGTGTGCATGGAGTTTGCATGTTGTCCCTGTGCTTAGTGGGTTTTCCAAATTGCATCTAGTGTGTGTGTTGACCGGAGGTCCTTCCACGGCCCCTAGTTTGACTTCAGAGGTTTCTAGATGGATGGATGAAACTAATAACTGGTTGTGCCACCCTTGGGGGGCAACAAATGCAATCCGGCATTTGCGATAACTAGCACTGAGCATCACTGTGGAGGAATTTTGGCCCACGTTTTAATTCAGCCACACTGAAGGGTTTTTGAGCATTAAAGGCATGTTTAAGGTCATGCAGCATCTCAATCAGATTTAAGTCCGGACTTTGACATTCCAATGGCTACATTGACTTTGGACTTGATAAAACACAATGGAGCAAATGACATTGCGCCACAAATCATCACTGACTATGGAAACTTTATACCGGACCTCAAACAACTTGAACTCTGTTCCTCTCCACTCTTCCTCCAGACTCTGGGACCTTGATTTTGAGCAAAGGCCAAGTTATTTTCCTCCTTAAAATAAAAGATGATTCTGATATTGTCTCTGGTTTAGGATACTACACTCTAAAAACTGCTGGGGTAAAAAACAACCCAACCCTAACCCAGCTGCTGGGTCACTATTGGACAGAACGCGCGCTGGGTTGTTTTGACCCAAGTGCTGGGTTGTACCATTTAACCCAGATTTCTGGGTTGTTCATCTGACCCAACCAGTGGGTTAAATTGGTAAAGCGCTGGGTTATTTTATTTCACCCCACCAGTGGGTAAAATTAACACTCTTGCTGGGTTGACCCATTCCATTTGATTTTTTTATTTTCAAAAAAGACACAAAATGTACACAACTTCACATAATGTAAATAGATTGTCACAGAATAAGAAAATGTGAATAAAAACATAAAATTTTTACCAAAATGTCAGACAAAATCATATAACCTTAAGCTGACCATTTGTTAAATATAAAATAAATGTACTGTAACATAAACACTCTGTAAAACAAAAACAAGAGACCCCCTGTAAGTCTGATTTTAATTGCATTTTTTTGCATTTAATACAATGTTTAAAAACTTTTTATATAGAAGTTTTCAATACAAATCTTATAATGCCCACATGACAAAAATATTTCCCATCTTAATATTTTAACTATCTGTTATTTAACTATCACTATTTAATTTCCTTCAAAAGTGACATTAAAAACGAAAATGATAAAACGTTTTTAAATATTATTGATTAAATGTTGGCTGAAAAAACTGTTGTCCTCAAAAATTTAATGGCATGAGATGAGTACTCGTGTCCATGAATCTGATCTACAGTATGCTGGAGAAACTCCCAGGTGAGAAGACACTTCTTAACATCAATGACAAAAAAAAAAAACAGCCTTCACCAAAGAGTCTGTATCAATAGCGTTGCCTCCAACAATGGAAAAGGTCTGTCAGGTCCCTCTTGTCTCATCCCCAAGGAACAAAACATGGAACAATGCTCCAGTCATCTCCATATTTTGCAGATATCATCCTCATCATGTTGGTCCACCTGTGGATTATACAGCATCACTTAGTGTTGCAATATAACTAACATTTACGTTCAGCATTTTTGTTAAGGACGTACAGCTACATATGTATTTAATGCAAAACATCTTTTCTCTTTTCAATACACAAAAATACATAACGTGAACATGAATTTAGTGTATATTTCTGACACTCATTTACCTTACTATTTAACATGTGAGGGATAACAGGATACGGTGCTCCATCTTTTCAAATTCTCAACAAACACTAGATGAATATGATATTTAATGGTGAATTTACAACTTATAATAAATATTTCATAAGTTTAAAGAAAAAGCTTGTTTTAAGGCTATGACTTATCCATGATGCTTTCTCATTTTTTGACTAACAAAACAGAATGGGAAAACAATATTAATTCCACACAATATTAATATCAAAGCATTTATTTTAAACAACAAAATATGCTTGCTCCTACCACAAAGTAAAAATTTACATTAACTTACCATAGAATGCTCTGAGCATGATCCAGTCAGAAGTGAAGAATCCAGAAAGTTCTCCAAAGAATAAACCAACTGCTGGGTCAAAATAACATCTTTGTATTTTTTTTTAACAGACAGAAACAGAAGACCTATTAAGACTGTCATTAAACATATCCCAATAGCTTCTTCTGACACCTATAATATTATAATATCTGTTGGCACAGAATATTAAAACATGACCTCCCCTCACTCCCATATCAAAGTGCGACTAAAAAGGCGGAAAAGCGAATAAGCATGAGAATGAGCTTGCTCATACCACAACTACAACATTTAAAATTTAGGTAAAAATTTATATAAACTTACCATAAAATCCTGCCAGTATTAAGTGGCCTCGTGCCCCTCGCTTCAGAGGTGAAGAATCCAGAAAGTTCGTCATGCCGTGTGTCAATTCCAAAAACGCAAAGAGCGGACTTGACTTGGAAGTGCACACTCGAGGGATTGAGGACACCGGGTATAGTGCAAATAGAACGCAGCGTACAGGATGCGTCACACAGCCGCGATATATTATACCATAACCGTATTATACCAAAGATTACCTGTTAGAAATACATAAAATGAAAAAATCAGCTGTTTTAACCACTGCAGTGACGTCACAGCCAGCTGGTCGTTTTCAGAAGTTTCTGCCATGATGAGGCTATGTTTTGCGGCTACATAACCGCGTAGCACCGTAGGATTGCCTGGAGCTCAAATCTCCGAAATCGTTCAGCCAATTTTAAAATAGACGCTATCTTTAATAACCGATTGATGACACATACATTCTCGCTTAAACAACTCTTAAAACTACACTTTGTGACACAATAACAGTCATATTTCAAACATTTTGCAGGCTGCCGTTTGGAGAAATAAAGAATAAACCAGTTGTTGGGTCAAAATAACCCAACCAGGTGTTCATTTGTAAATGACCCACTACATCTCATTTGACCCAACATTACCCAACCCAACAATGTGTTTAAAGTACCCGAAATAACCCAGACTTTTGACCCAGCATGAACAACCCAACAATGTGTTTACAGAAACAACCCAGCATTTTTTAGAGTGTATGAATGCAACAGTTGTGTGGTGTGTGGTGGCTCTTGATGCACTGACTCCAGCCTCATTCTCTTCCATTCCACTCAAAGCTCTTCCTTCTTGAATTTCTTGAATTGGATTTGCCTGATCATTTTATTAAGCCTGCGGTCATCTCTGTGTCAACTCATTCCCTCATACAGTACCTTCGGTGTATAAAAGGCACCCTACTTTTGGATGGTGTCAACTGCCATGTTAGCAGATTTCCCCATGCAGGCACAGAAATAGACTGACAATACTATATGAATATTAATTTACTCAAACTCAAAATAAAATATTCTAAAAGTAACTTTGAGATACATGATTTTTTATTTTCATTAGCTATTAGCTTTTAATTAAAGCAAAAAAAGTCATGAATAGTGAAACAACATATAGTGAATTTATAATACATGGCAGTTTCGCTTTTTAAATTAAATGATGAAAAAAAAAACATCAAACACACACACACTACCAGTCAAAAGTTTGGACATACCTTCTCCTTTAGTGGCTTTTGTTTATTTTTATAATTTACAGAACCTCAGATTAGAGCCCACATAAATGCTTATCGGTGTGCAAGCAGCAGAAATATTTCAACATCCACTGTTCAGAGGAGACCTTCATGGTTGAATTGGGGCAAAGAAACCATTACTTCGAAAAGAACAACAAGCAGAAGAGACTTTCTTTGGCCAAGAAACACAAGGATTGAACATTAGATCAGTGGAAAACTGTCCTTTGGTCCGATGAGTCCAAATTTGAGATTTTTGAGATGTCTTTGTTAGCTGTAAAGAGGGTGAACAGATGTATGCTGAATCTGTGGTTCCTACTGTGGAGCATGGAGGAGGAGATGTGATGGTGTTTGGGTTCCACACTTAACAGTACAATGACCCCAAACACACCTCTAGGTTATGTAAGAGCTATTTGTCCAAGAAGGAAAGTGATGGAGCGCTGCATCAGATGACCCGGCCTCCACAATCGCCCAATATAAATCTATTTGAGATAAGCTGGACCAGAGAATGAAGGAAAAGCCAACAAGTACTCATCACCTCCGGGTGTCAAGATTTCAATGTCTTCGTATTAGGCAAATACAACCACAGATGAGCAACAACAAAAAACACCTTTGCATTTCAGTTGGGTTGAAGTCTGGACTTTGTCTACTCCATTCTAAAACCTTGATTCTTTTATTTTTCAACTTTTCTGATGTAGATTTACTAGTGTTCTTTGAATCATTGTCCTGTTGTATGACTGAATTTTGGCCTCACAGTTGCCTCTAGAATTCTCCAATATGTAGAGGAGTAGATGGTCAATTCAATGACTGCAAGGTGCCCAGATCCTGTGGCTGCAAAAACCTCATCAAAAATCATCACCCCTCCACTGCCTTGTTTGTAGGAATGAGGTGTTTCTGCTGAAATGGTGTTTAGTTTTTGCCAAACGTGACACTGCGCGTTAAGGCCCAACAGCTTCACTGTGGTCTCATCTGTCCAGAAGACTTGTGCTTTGTTCAGATGCAGTTTTGCAAACTTCACTTTTGCTACCATGTTTTTTTAAGACAAAAAACTGTACTTGTTCAATCTTGTGCTGTTAAGGGCTGATAATAAGGATTATCTGAAGACCTGTGAGACAGGAATGTGTAAAAAAAAACATAAACAAACACGACACACACACACACACACACACACACACACACACACACACACACACACACACACACACACACATATAATTCTTAATCCGTATGGTTTAATATGATGTTAACTCACCCTTTGCAGCTATAACAGCTTCAACTCTTCTGGGAAGGCTTTCCACAAGGTTTAGGAGTGTGTTCAAGGGAATCTTTTACCATTTTTCGAGAAGCGCATTTGTGAGATCGCATTTGTGAGGTCAGACACGGAATTCATCCCAAAGGTGTTCTATAGGGTTAAGGTCAAGACTCCTCCTAGGGTGTAGGCCAGTCAAGTTCTTCCAAACCAAACTCGCTCATCCATGTCTTCATGGGCCTTGTTTTGTGCACTGCTGCGCATTCATGTTGTAACAGCAAGGGACCGTTCCCAAATTGTGCAAAATGTCTTGGTATGCTTGGTACTAAGAGTTCCTTCACTGGAACAATGGACCCAAACCCACTCCTGAAAAACAACCCCACATCATAATCCCCCCTCCAACAAACTTCATACTTGGCACAATGCAGTCAGACAAGTACCATTCTCCTGGCAACCGCCAAACCCAGACTCGTCCATCAGATAGCCGGACAGAGAAGTGGGATACGTCACTTCAGAGAACAAATCTCCATTGCTTTAAAGTCCAGTGGTCTGATCTGATTCTTTGCGTTGTACTTGGTAATGTAAGTCTTGGATGCAGCTGCTCAGCCATGGAAGCCCATTGCATGAAGCTCTCTATGCACTATTCTTGAGCTAACCTAAAGGCCACATGTACTTTGAAGGTCTGTAGCTATTGACTCTGTAGATAGTTGATGACCTCTGTGCACCATCCTGTGTCTCAGGATGTGCTGACCCTCCTCTGTGATTTTACGCATATATTTTTTTTAGTATATCTTCTCAAAGGACAATACTATAGAAATGAAACTTGAATATATTTTAGAATAGTCAATGTACAGCTTATATAAGACTACAGATTTAATGTTCTCTGAAAATAACTCAACATACAGTCATTATTGTTAAAATAGCTGTCAACAAAGGTGAGTATACCTTTAACATATACATTTAACCTTGCAAAGTTACTGAATGTCCTATTCATCATGTTCATGAGGTTGTCAGCTTGATAGGACCATACAAATTTGAGGGATCCTCTTCTACTCCTCCATAATAATAATAATATGATGGAGCTGTTGGATGTTAGACACCTGGCGCTTGAGGATGCCCCACAGGTGCTCAATAGGGTTCAGGTTTGGAGACATACTTGGCCACTTCATCACCTTCACCTTCAACTTCCACAGTTGTCATCTCGGTGCTGTATTTGGGATTGTTATCATGTTGGAAAACTGCCATTTGGCCTAGTTTTATAAGTGAGGGCATTATGTTCTGCTTCGGAATGTAATAGTACATGCAGGAATCCAATTTTAACTCAATGAACCACAGCCCCCTAGTACCAGCAGCATTTATGCATACCCGGACCATGATGCTACCACCACCATGCTTGTGTGGCGTATGGTTTGAACACTGACAAGCTAACCTCCCGCTTCTGCAACCTCTGAAGCAATGCTGGCAGCACTCATGCGTCTGTTTTTTAAAGCCAGCTCATGCACCATACGTACAGCACGAGGACTCAACTTCTTTGATTGACCCTTCCAAGGCCTGTTCTGAGTGGAACCTGTCTTGGAAAAACTCTGTATGACCCTGGCCACTGCACTGTAACTCACTTTCAGGGTGTTACCTATCTTCTTATAGCCTAACCCATCTTTGTGGACAGTAACAATTATATTTCGCAAATCCTTTGAGTGTTCTTTGCCATGAGATGGCAAAGAACACTCTGGATTTGGTCATCCAGAGGTCAGTATGAATGAATTGTACTCAAAGCACCAAATTTAAAATGCTCTAATATAAGACATGCGACTTTGCCCAGTTAAACAATGTGTAACTGGAATCACTTAGGGTGTACTCACTGTTGTTGCCAGCTATTTTGACAATAATGGCTGTATGTTGAGTCATTTTCAGAGGACAGTAAATATGTATTGTTATACAAGCTGCACATTGACTACTCTAAAATATATCCAAATTTTTATATATATAAAAATACACACACAGCGGAACCTTGGATTGCGGGCATAATTTGTTGCGGAAGCATGCGTGTATATCAAAACGCTCATATATCAAAGCAAATAATGGAAATATTCATATAAACGTAGTTAGTAATAAAAATTATAAAGTAAAAATAAAACAAATGATCCTGCACTTTACCTTTGAAAAATCGGGCTGTAGTGATTGTGACCAGATAGAGGAGAAGAGGAGGGGTTGATGACACAGATGTTGACTATACGAGTGACGCACTCGCACTGAGACTGACCGTGGTAGACGTTTACCCACAATTCTGCAGCGCGTGAGAGAGAAAACCATTGGCTCTGTTGTGATCACGTGATGCTTGGCATCAAAACAAGGAGCGCATGTGTGTACATCACAACTCGCTCGTTTATCAAGTCCGAATTTATTTAAAAAATGTTGCAGAATGCTCGCAAACCGAGTTACAATCATTTCGAGGTAATACTGTGAGATTGAAACATCACTTATATCCTCTGCTCGACTTCTTCGCTGTTTTTTGTTCATGATGGAAGATTTCAGGTTTTCTGAGTTTTATAGATCGGCAGATAGTAGCCATACCATATTCCAGATAGCACTACTTTGTTGGCATCAGTGGATGTTTCCAAAATGATAAATGTTAAAATCATTGTGTTTGTGCTCAACTCTGATCACAGTCAAACAGGTCACTAGATGGTGCTTATCGCTAAGGAGGAACCTAAAACACCACAGAAGCTAGGTGCTGCTGATTAAGTCCTGAAGCCAAGCTAAACACACAAGCTAATGTGTTGTGCCTCTTTGCTCCTAACTACAGGTGGGTTAATATTCCTCCAAATGAAATGATATGTCTTGAGTAAGACATAAGAGAATCTGTGGTGGTAACATGAAAAGCATACAGTTATGAGTTTTGCTGTAATGTGGTGAAGAAGATGTTTAGCTACGCACTATTATGCTAGGCTAATCGACTTGTTGACAGTGAATACAGTAGCATACAGAGCCATAGTGAGTTTAGAACGATATGGATTGTTGCTATAGTAATGCCAGAAATGTTAAAGGGCTAATATCCAGTACATATTGTTTTGCTTTATGGCACAGCATAGTTGCATGTTTATGCGGTTGTATAAACGTAAATGGTATATCTACTAAGGTAGACAGTATGTAAAACATATGATTTAACAATTTTGCTAGGTTATTTACTGTTTGAATTGCTGTGTTTACTGGAGAAATCTGGAGAAAAATATGTGTGCTGTAAAACTGGAACTGTTGTTGAACTGAGTTGAGCCAAATGTGGAAAAAAAATTTTTTGGTTCCTTTTTTGCTGGTTGAAAAGGAATATTTTGAAGAACATGTTGTGAAGTATATTTTAATACACAGTACTCAAATGATTAATGTATTAACATAGTTCTCCAAAGATGCTGTTGATGAGAAAGATAATGATGATGATGATAAAGAACAGCTGAGCTACAGTGACCAAGCTGATGGTGAATGATGATGAGTAAGATGCAGAGCCACCTGATATAAAAGACAGTTTAGACAGTTGAGGCAATGGGTACTTTGTTTGTATGCAATTATTTTCATCCCCCTTGCTGAGAGAAAAAGTGGTTGTATTAGGTGTTTATTTTGAAGTTTTATCATCATAATGGTTACATATATGTTCTTAGTTTGTAACCATTTTATCACATTTGAAAATACATTTCTGGAGATATAAATGTTTTTATTTTTATTTTTATTGGTGATGATGAAAAGAGTCTTATTTAATTTCCAACCTTGTGATTATCTACTGAACTTAAGTTGTGCCAACCTTGTGATTATCTATTAAACTAATGTTGGGCCAACCTATCTTTTGCTCCACCAATGGGCCAACGTTGGGTCACCGGACAAAATGACATTTGGCCCAATGCACTGCTGTTGGCCCAATGTTGACCCTTCAGTGGTGTGCTATCTGTGGTGTTAACTTCATATTTTTAATTCATAAGTTCTAAAAATAAAAACAATAAGATATTCTTTTCTTTTTCAATAGTTGTCGTTGATGATAAATATCTTAGTAATGAGAACTATAACATAGAAAAAAGGGTTAAAAGGTTGTGTTAAATGCTTAATTTGCAGTGCTTATATGGAAACCCTTAACCATTGTTACTACTTACCTAGTGCTGCCCCTTAATTAAAGATTATGATTTTCAGTCTCTCTCCATTTTTATTATTTATGCAATAACAATTATTGCCTCATAAATAAGAATCATTTGGAAAGAACACACATGCAGTTCAGGCTGTTTATATTCCAAGTGCGCTAGATATCTATTTTCACTTATGCAACGTATTTGTTTTGAATTCTTGACTAGGCCATTTCTTTATTTATGGACATAAGTGAGTGCTCCAGCTGTGCCATATCGTTAAACTCCTGGGCCTTGTCGTATTATAGGCAGAGCTGCATTTTTAAATAGAGTCATTTTTCTTGGAGGAGAGAGGCTATGAACTTTTGTCTTCATTTTTAGCCTTTGTTTTGTACATCTGGAGCTCACTGAATTGCATGATTTCATGAAGCCTAACATAATGAACTGGCTCAACTGGTGGTCCGGTGTTAAATGTATGTATTTGTGGATACATTCCAACACTGACATAGACAGTTTGTATGTGTTTGTGTGTGTGTGTGTTATTTTTGGAGTGAAGTTCAGTAACCAGAGAAGACTGCAGGTGGGCTCTTGGCTGTGGATCGGTAAGAGAACTGTCATATTCAATTTGGGAAGCTTAGGACAGAAACTTTCCTCTTTAAACATTCTAACCACAAATAGCAGCACATCAGCAAGAAGCCTGTTAGAATCCGTGACTGGACCAAATCTGTGTCTTATCTTCTACTGCTGCTTGTGCTGCACCGCTCTGCTTCTCCACTCAGTAAACCATGTTTACTTGAGCTGTATTTAGTGCCTTTTGTTTTGAAGCGAAATAAAAAAAAAAAGTGCTTTGTCTGAAGCGTCACTAAAAGACAGTGTCTTTGCAGTAGTAGGGCAAAAACAATCAAACATACTTATCGCAGAGGTGCTCTGAGGGCATGATGTCCTCAAACCCTGGCAGGGGTGTCAGAATGACTATGACAGGGCAGGGTTATGCTGTAAGATCCCCTCAAATATAGGCAGGCGTACCTGCATGATACACACAAGACTGGGATGCGCTGCAGGGGACATGTTTTCAAAACCTGGCAGCAGTGCAAGCATCCTGTGCTTAAAGTCAGGTAGAGGAAGAAATGCACCAATTTCAAGCTGAATTGGAAGAAACAGCAATACATCCACTGCACCAGAGGACACCGCTGAGCTAAGCACAGATGGCGCATTCTAAGGTGAAATAGGGTGTGGCTAAAGAGATGCAGGGCATGGCTCAGCTGTTTCAGAATGTGGCTCAGGCAATGTAGGGTGGGACTCAGGCAGTGGGTGCAGGGTGTGGCTCTGGCAGGGCATGGAGAGCTTATGCAGCGCAGTGACAGCACAGAGCCCCGGGTATGGGTCAACTGCGCAAGAGCCTGTGGAGGGGACAGAGAGTGCAGAAGGAGGTCAAGAGTCCAGGGCGAATGGATGAGATCAAGAGCGAAGAACCCCTCGAGGTAGCTGACAGCACAGAGCACCAAGAGGAGGTTAAGAGTACAGAGCACCTGAAGGAGACAGCACAGGGCCCAGGAGGAAGATGAGGGCACAGAGTCCCAGGAGGAGGCTGAGAGCACAGCTCTGCTCCAAGCCATTCTATCTCACCATGGTTGCATCACCACCTGTCTTTTGAGACATTGTTCTAGCACCAAGACTTCCCCAAAGGCCCATAAAGGAGTGAGTCTTGTTACCACAGTGCCTGTGAGAGTTTCCAGCTTAGACCTAGTGCCCATGCCAAGCTCCAGCTCAGTGCCACGTCCTGGTCCTGCTCCGAACTTTGTGATTGACCGGCTCCAGTCCCAGCCCCGTTCCCTTGCCAAGGCTCAGCCCAGTACCTGTGCCAACCTCTGAACCTGAGTCCATGTTAAGCCCTTGCCCAACACTCGTATCACCTCATACAAAGCACTCTGCCAAGTTCCAACCTAACACTCATCCTAAGCCCCAACTCGGTCCTTATGTTCGGTTCCAGTCTGGTACTGATACCATGCTCAAGCCAACTAACCTAAGGGTGAAATCTGCTACATCCTGTCATAGACTCTCCTTCAAATAAGCTTACATGGGAAGGTGGAGTAGCTGGTAGGTGTTCTGTAATACTGTTCCCTGTATTTGTTTCTATTTTTGCATTTCCTTTGACTTTTGTGGGACCGTAATGTTGTTGTTAGTTTCAGACTTCAACACATGATGTAAATTGTAGCCTGAACTTTAAGTGCCTAACTTTGTTTAGTTTGATTAGGCTCTTAGTTGATAGCCCGAGGTTCAGCTATCTCTCTGCCGTTCTCGCAAGTTTATATCCTATTGTAGTCATTAGTGCTTCCTAATGTGTTTAATGTCCTGTCTGTTTTATTGTGTTAGCGTTGGCCTTAGCCCTAGCTATAGTATGTTGCTGTTTGTATTTCATTTTTTGGCTGACTTTTGTAAAGGAAGCAAGACTTATCAGTTTGCTTGTTTCAATTCTCACTTGATTGTTTGCTAGTTGTCTTGAAAATGCCTGATGCTTTAAAGTGTTTAAATATGAAATGGATTTTAATGTTTATGGTTTTCCTCAGGAACTCAGATGAACAGCATGGCCATAAGGCTAGCTTGTTGGGTTATACGATAGAAGTAGTTTGGCGCAAACAAAAAGAATCTTCTCATTTATTACTGCAAATGGTCTGGTATGTGTGTAATATAATTAACTGGAGTATTTGTGATTGGAAGTGATTGGATAAATGGGCCATGATGGAATCAATGCTGTGCTGCATCATCTAGTCTTGTGAGTGAGTGAGTGAGTGCAGAAAATGAAAAAAAAAAAAAAAAAAGGCCTTCAGGACTTCTCCAAATTGGCATGAAATTATGTCCCCTTCCCAGTGCTAGAGATAGCAACTGCTTTTTTTTTTGCACGACTCACTTCCTTTCCCCAGGCCTTTTTATAGAGCAGAGTTACTTTGCAGTTTTCGCACGTTTGCAAAGTGAGTTTAAGAAAAGTTCATTTTAAAAAGCAAGTGCCCCTTGTCCCTCTTTACCACTTCACCGTCATAATGCTGATTGGTCACACACAGCAGTGCTTTGATAGGCGAAGAACAGCTTGCCTAGATGCTCTGTGGAGGGATCGGCATGTCCATGACAAATCTGTTTATTTAGAAAAGGGTTCTTTGCTGTTTAGGGCCACGATGGTGCAGATTGCTAGTAAACTGTGTCAAAGGTGAGCATCGAAATCCAGAAAGTTCTGTTTAGATGTCATTTTTTCCCCCCACCATAAACAGCTACACATCTGATTCCACGTTAAGAGACATTTCAGTGTGGACACTGATAAAAAGGAGATTTGGAATGATTCTCCTAAACAGTGACAGATGTTGAAAGCTGTACTCAAACCTTTTTTTTTTTTAATTTATATCAAAATAAACTAAATGTGTAGTAGTTCTGACTTCTATTGTGTCATATAATATAGGGCACAAAATAACTGACAGAGTTTTCCTTGCAGAGAGTTTTTTTTATTAAACAAGACAATAAAATTATATATATATATATATATTTTTTTTTCATGATATCACTGATATCAGTGTGATTGCAAAGACAATTTTGCCACTAATAATTTCTATAAATGAATGACAGCTTTAGCTTTTAGCTAATTAAATATGTATAGCAGAAATGTTTGTAGTTATATGGTAAGAAAAAAGAACATGCATCTTTTTATTATAGTGAGACGCAATCTTTTGCGCTGTGTGTAAGGAGAAATCTGATTCTTAACAAATTGCTAATATGGTACTATTATCAAAGACAAGCAGAGATGGTACAATTGGAGTTCAAAAGTAAATAAAAGCCACAAATTATTCATCGAAATTGAATGCAATCTCCAATATTTCCCATGCAACAGCTTTATAAGACATATTATAAATGTTTGCTAAGGTTACACAACAGTAAGTTCCAACCAAGTAATCTGACTGGATGAGAGCACTCCATGAGTGATCATATAGAGCATGACAGCACAGGGATTTTGTTATAATAATCGTTTACTACATTAACGGTCAGTCACAAGCTTGGGTGAAAGAAGGTCTATACAGTACTGTATAGCAATTATATATTTTTACAGTAACATTTTGTGATATTATAAAAAAACTTTGTTTACTTGGTAATTGCTTTTAGGTCAGGCTTTTAAGTCTGAACCATCCGTGTTCTGTTCACCAAGGGTACTACTATGAATAAATGAAAATATACAGTAAGGTTAATCTTGTACCTTTCTCCAGACACCTTCAACACCTTCATGGTTCATAGTGCTGATATGAATTTAAACCTTTGTTAACCCTTGTTAATTACACTAACATTAGTTGCAAGCTAATGGCTAGTTCTGAAAGTTGTGTAAGGATATACTGTATGTTGACGGAGCCAAATAACTGATTAAATGAAGTAAAAAAAAACAAACATAATCTGCAGATAATAAACGTTTTTTATTTGTGAAAATGTTCTATAAAAGCAATATCGCACTCGAGGTCATGCTGTTGTACTGAATATCAGCATGGCTGAGATATCTTTGGCACCTGGGCACCTCATGACTACGACTGCATCACAACCCTACTGATATTCAGCACGACCTTGAGTGTGAAATTGATTTATTAACAGTTTTAGTCCCACCATTCATTTAAAACAAGTTCATTCACAATGCCATCCATTGAAATATTAATGGCCACTTTTGTGTCATTCGCTCATTATTTTATGATCCAAAATGGGATCCACATCAAGAAATTATAATGTCCCATGCTTGCCAAGATTGGGAGAAAGAAAGTAGGATTATGGAGTGGATAATGTCTGCATATGAGAAATGCATGTTCACCATGGAGATCTTGTTTTTCAAGAAAGGGCTTAGATAAAAGAAAAAAAAGAAAAAATATATATTTCTCCCTTGTCCAGTGTCTGCACAGGAGGGTTTTCATGTCTTTGCATGTTTTTGAGAAATTTGGCAAACACAGATGTTTTACTGAAGGTAGTTGTGCAAGGGTACATCTAAAAGGATCTTAAGATTAATTGCAACATCGAGTCCTGGATGTCAGTGTGTTATTGCTTATTACAGTCCAGCCTGGCTAAAAGAAATAGTCAACAAATACACAACATGGACACCACGTGCCTGATATGATCATAGTTTATTTCTACACAGTAAAAGACACATAGTTGATGCATTGGAATCTTCCTTTACCTGTAAGCACAGAGAAACCCATCACATATACTCGAGTGTATATACGCGCATGGGCGAATAATAAAGTGCAAATCAATCACAAAGTTCTATCATGCGTAACATTAGGGACATCAGAACAACGAATCCACTGAATGCCTTGCAAAAACAAATTTACCTGCTTCTTTTGGTTTTTTTTTCTTTTCTTTTCTTTTTTAATCTTGTTAGCTACTAGGCAAAATCAACTCCGTAACAAACAAAAGGGAAGAGGAAATTAAGTGTGACAGGATATCCAAATAAAATACATCAATGAATATAATAACAATATAAGAGAGATAAGTGGTTTCAAGTTTTGAGAAAGTACCATTCAGTTTAATGGCTGATTAAGCCTAGGTTTTTTCTTTTCTTTTCTTTTTTTTTCCCTGTCTTTAGTGCCCTGGATTACAAAAAGACATGACTCCAGTTCTTGGTGAATTAGTGATAAAGAAAAGACAAAATCCAAATAATAATAATAATAATAATAATAATAATAATAATAATACCAACCCTATGTTTAATTTAGTACACTTATTTTCTAGTAATTGGGAACTTTACGTACTTGGATATGGACACAAATTGAACTTAACCTAAAACATTTTTACCTTGAGCTTCATTTTGTCATGCTTTAACATACATTAGATTAGCTATGTGGGATTTTCCAGTAACTTGGAATTTCTGAGAACGGATTATCCCCTGCTTTTTTTAAAATGCTTAATTAAGACAGTAATATTGCAGTATTTTTTTTAAATTATGGCACATTAAAATAACTAGAAAACTGTGATTAACCTTAAGGGGCCTCAAACAGCCCAACACACCAATACACTTTTAAAATAATTACATTCTTGCTTAAATCATTTGCAACTGATTTTGTAATCAATGTGCAACTATATAAGTAGTAGACAAAACAGATTTAAACAGAAATAGAATACAGATGAATCCACAAGTGCATTGCAGAAATCCAACCAAAGATCATTAATATATGTATGGGGCACGATACCCCATGACACAGCAAGGTTAGTGTGTGTGTGTGTGTGTGTGTGTAATAAGCATGGCTACACACGTGCTCCAAAGAGCGACCATTTTCTCCGATATGGGTCGGCCACTCCTTTTTCATGAATATGGTGGAATGATGGCACCATTAGTACTATAAAGATCAGGGGTCTCATTTATCAACAAAGAATGCTTGACAATGTGCAAATACATACTAAGAACTACTCCTGACCATATGTAATCAGAAATCCCCTAGTGGTAGAAACATGTAATCGCAGTTTTGTGCAAACTGTTTTTAAGGTGCTCTGGAATATCATTGCTGCGAGCGCTCAGCAGCTCGTTAAGTTTGCCAAGTGCGAAATTACTTGCGTCAGGCACGTTTATTTGAGAAACTGGACACATGTTTGGCATCTTCCATCCAAATATATTCTCTAGTACAACAGGGAAAACCGTCAATATTACAGTATATCAATGGGAAATTAGAGCAAATGATTACGCATCACCGTTTTGAAAGGAAGTTTTTATCCAGATTTCTTGTATGAAGAAAGAAACATGTGTCAGAGAATTTTTTTGGGATACTTCAACATTCATTCATGTATCCATTCAATAATATGTGCCGAATTTCGAATGTAGTAGTGGTTCTTATGCAAAGACGTCTTGACTTCACGCGACTACTAATCAGAGTACAATTTGGCTGGTAAGTGCTTTCTTTGAGACATGCAAAGCCAGCCACCAAAATATTTCCAATCTCCTCCACGTATCACGTAATGCTAAGCGGAAAGTGCTATCCATCATCTTTCTCATGCATGACCTCACAAACACCCACGATTGGCTAATGTCTCTGAGACTGTAATGCCATCCCGCCGAACCAGACCAATTTTGCTTTCTTTGTCTCCTGGCTGTCGGCATCCAAACCCCCGAACCCCCAATGATAGTTCTTCGCTTTTCTGTTGCACCACTCAAGAGCTCCTACGCACGCTCTGATGAGAAAATGAGACCCCAGATGGTATACATATTAGACATTAGAATCCTAAGAATCCTTTGCAGCAACACAGTGCTCTCTCAAGGTAAGCACAACTGAACAAAAAAAGAAAAAAGAAAAATAGTTTAAACATAACACAGTGGGGTAAGAAATAGGTTTAGCAGCAACTGTTTGGTACAGCAAGTTCCTTGGTGTTTCATAGACAGAGATCGCGCTTAAGCCCCGAAATCAAAGAAGAGACTTTGAGCTCTCAAACAAACGTCACTCACACTACATCCCTGGCTACTCAAGTATACAACAGCTATAATGGTCTCTCTAGCTCAATGTTGAAACGTTGAGCCCAACCTGCGTAAGGTAAAAGAGTTTAGATTGTTTTCAATGCCCTTTTATTAGTGGTCCTAAAAGATGGAAAGAGGAAAGTGCATATAGAGACACAGAGTCATGCGTCTCTTACTACATACACACACTGATATATTTAAATGGACAGGGAGAAGAAACAGGGAGAGGAGACGGGGAGAAACTCGGGACTGGGGAGTTACATTGCCGTTCGTATGGGGGAGGGAAAAGGCTCTACCGTAGTCTAAAAGTCAACTGGCCCTTGCGTTTACTCAGGCCGGTATAACGTGGATTTCTTTAAGCATGAAACCTTTATAGGAATTATTGCATAGTTTGGTGAGTTTATTTTTAAATGTGCACATCATTTGGTTTAAGAAAAAACAGTCATTGCCACTGCCAGTGTTAATTTTGCGGACAAGAAGAATGAAAACGAGCATATGACGACGTAAAGAAAAACAAAATTATGTCCGACTACACTATATTGTGCAAACAAGCCCATGGAGTCAACATAAAGTCTGGCAGCATTACGCGTATGAAAAAAGTCAAATCAGTGATCTGACTCGAGATGAAATCTGAAAGGGGTGGCAAAACTAACATTGCATCCCGTCCTTGGATCTTTTCATTTCATACATCTTCGGGCCTAATTGTATCAAACTGCTCGAGCGTTACGAAACCACAATGGCGCCGTTTCTCCATTAACAGCTAAGCTTAAAGCGGTTTTTACGTATCAAAACCTGACCTTCATCTTCACTGGAATGCTCTCTTCCTTCAAGTACATCTAATCGAATGAAAAAAAAAAAACAGCCATAGTGGTTTGGTGGCAGTTTTATTAGATACGACCCTAAGTCTTCAAGTCTTCCCGAGCCTTGCCTCTAACAATTCACCCTCCCTCCCTCCCCCCTCCACCAGTCTTGGTTTATCTTCACTTCTCTACAAAGCACTTAAACAGAGATGTCTACTCTTCCACCCTGGTTAAACACTCCGAGAGGGAAAAAATAAGCCGTTTCATAAACATTGTATATTGCATAGTGACAAGAATGGCTCCAGAAAACACTTTGCAGTGACTGTTCCAGCTTGAACTGTTTGTGCTAACTGTAGGTATACTATAGAACAGCTTAAACCCACCATTCACATGAAAAGAAAAAAAAAATACTGGATGTTAATTATTTCCCCCCCCTCCTCTAAGACAGGCAGATTTTTATTAAAGCTGAAAATATAACTCTAAGCAACAGTCTATTGTTGACCCTGCACAAAATACACAGTAAGTGGCAATGCTCGCAACACCTTTTTTCTACTTTTGTTTAGTCTTTTATAGTGGTCCCGTACAACACTCGCGGCAAAGGTGAGCCGACTCAAATGACCAACGTGTTCCCCCATGACCAGCACAGAGTCATTACATGGGTCTCAACTTGAAGAAAATGAAAGAGAAAGGTCCAAGAAATAGAATATCAAAAGAAAAAAAGAAAATGAGTTAAA
This sequence comes from Clarias fuscus, assembly GCA_030347435.1. Taxonomy (NCBI): domain Eukaryota; kingdom Metazoa; phylum Chordata; class Actinopteri; order Siluriformes; family Clariidae; genus Clarias; species Clarias fuscus. The sequence continues at coordinate 6,727,480 of CM059213.1, read as the reverse complement.
AGAGAAAATAAACGATGGAAAAAAAAAAACACATCTAGCTGAGTCATCATAGCATATCTACAGAAACGTAATAAAATAAACACTTAAATAATATAGTAGGAAAATAAATATGAATAAACCCAAAATTCTCTTTTCTTAAATAGACATCTTGGTTTGCTGCGCAGCACTCGCATGCTCGACCCCACCTCTGTACGTCATATTCACCAGGGAGCAAGTTGTTCATCTGTCCTATTACGTCTGGCTATAATTAATTTCATAAATTCATGTGACACTAGCATTGCACTCGAGGGTTAGCAACAAACGTTGCTTTATTTGTTTAAAATAGAAAAATAATCTAAATATCTACCAAAGGATCGCCTTCTTTCAGATTTCTAATCAATTATGTAAAAAAAAAAATTTTTTTTAATCATGACACCTAATGTTACTGCATGCAGGGTCTATGAGATATGGCATCTGGAGTTTTTTTTATTTTTTTTTTAACTTTTTTTTTTCCCTTGTTTTTTTTTTTTTTTTTTTTGGTCTGTAATGAATACCTGCAGATTTTCTTTTTAAAGATATCCCTCACTCTCTGAGTGAGCTTTCACAAAAAAAGGCTAGTGGCAATTTAAGAACTAGTGGCAATTTAACATCTAAAAATAGTAAAATATCTGTTAATAAATAAATAGTACACTCTCATATTTATAGCACATGCCAACTATTTCACATTAACAATATATTCAGTATATATACACAAATTTTCTTTGTTGTAACCTTTTTAAGATAATATTGGTTGTATAGATATATAAATGGTTCTATATCGATGGTATTATTTTCATTTCTTTTCTTTTAAGATACTTTTCATGAAAATAATATATCTTTTTTTCTTTTTTTTTTTTTTTTAATCTATTTAGGAAGTCTCTACACAATGGCCTGAATATATATATATATATTTTTTTTTACACTGAGCTTGTAGGAGAGACTTTAACTGTGCTTAGGTCAGTCTCTAAATATGAAAAAAAAAAAAAAGCTTAGCTGGTAAACTAGTCCCTTGAATTTCTATGACAATATAAATCAAATCTAAAGTTGACAAACATAAACATTTGACATTCAAGCTATTTTCATATAGGTGCATTCCCACCCCCCCCCCCCCCCCCCTGTTCAAGAGAACTAACATTATTCCTGCATTCTGATGGTGAACGAGCCACTAATGTGTTTTGTTTGTTTTCATTTTGCAAAAATTGTGCACAACCTCTAGGTTTGGGCCAAGAAACGTGGTCAGGGTTAAGAGCTGTTATCCATGTTGCGTTTCTTGCTGAAGAGATTGGCCGCGTCCCTGTTGCGTAGATGAGGCTGGTTCTTGTGTGGATGGGGACTGGCGGGCCAGTGCCAGCCTCCACGAGTCTCCGCCCCGGTGGGCACAGCAGTGGATGGGCAAGGCTTGTTCTGCAGTAGTTGGAAGAGCATGGCAATCTCGGGCCCCAACCGGGCCATCAGATTCACCCTCAACAGGTCGACTGTTTCCTCGTCACAGTTCATTAAACTCTGCAGCAGCTTCCCATAAAACCTGCAGTGAGACAGAGAACACTCCCACTGAGCCCATGCCACAACAGTTAAGAGTCATTTCAGTCGAAATACATCTACACCCCCCAAAATGATGCATTTTTTATCTACCCCAATCATTTTGACTGCTTTACATGTATGTTAACCCAACCTTTCCATACATACATATAGTTATGTATTATATGAATATATTATATTATCCTTCCCACCAGGAGACATCACACTTCTCAATAAACTAGCATGATCACTGCCATTGACTTACTCAATGACGTGCCTTGCCTGTCTTTGTGTCCGTTTTCAAGTCTTGTCATTATAAGCCTGGAAATCTTACTTCGTTAAATATACTTGTTTTTGGACTGAACCCATCTGGTTTTTGACCAATTTTAAGAATCAAGTTCTGAGGGGTTTGAGAAGCTAACGCTAGCTAATGTTAGATATCAAATGTCTCCTCAGATCAGGTTGTCTATTTTTATCTACATGAACAAAGAACACTTCTTTGACATTAAGGGTGTACCTGATCTGGAAAGGAATCATGTAAAATTGGACTGTAGGGGAATTGCGTTTACAGCGCCTATCGCTTACCTGCAGTGTCGTTTCGACATGTTTACCTCAGAGTTTGCCATCTTTGGACCTCAGTGTCATTTTAGGCTCATTGCCACTGATGTGAGTCACAAGTAGTAGTTAAATGCTGGGGATTTCCTCACCTCTTCAGTGGCGTCTTCAACACCATAAATAGTATAAGGCCATTGTGACAGACTGAACTTACTTTTGATGGGTTAAAACAACCTAGCGCATTAGGTTCTACCCGTAACCCACCCACACTCTGGGCAAATGAACTCAGTGTGTGTTCTGTTGTACTGTATATTCCCCCAGCCTTTAATTTCAGAAATGACTCAAATCCTGTTACATTTAATTAAGCATTTTAAACACAAAAACGTGTACACTGGGATAATCAACCAAAGCTTAAAAAAAAAAAAAAAAGAGAAGCAATGAGGATATTCATCTATAACAAATCAACTAGGCAGTTGCTTTAATGGTACTCTGTATGTGATCACAACTGACTTGGATTTACACCATTCTAAGCTCTGTATTCTGTATTCTTTCTATTCTAAAGACCCAAGCAGACAGCAGTTCTCCAAGGACACGTCATCCTACAAATGCTTTCATATGTGTATATAAAATACACAGATTTTCTCTTGCTTAAAGAATTGATGAGTCTTACTTGTTAGGAAAGTGGCTGGGCAGTTGAGCTACCTCCGCAATGGCTTCTGGGTTTGACCTGGCCACGGTGCAGATGTCCAGCTTGGTGTAGCATTCCTCTTGAACCTCCGAGATCATCCGCTGGAAAGTGGAACAACGGCGCACAGTAAGAAAGACCTTGGAGGTGATGCCATTGGCGATGCACTTCAGGCTCTCCTTCACAAAGGCCTTGCCCTGGAAAATAGACCAAACAATAGAGCTGATTTAAAAGATTCCGAATCTTCACGCATATTTAGATGTAGGTCGTATAGAAGAAGCCAGTCAATTGTAAGGAAATTTACCCAATTTAGCCACCTGTCAATGGAATCAGCCAAGCTGCAGTTCACACAGGAGCATAAAACACTCAGAGGAAAGAGCTATCTTATGTATACACAAACACACTGACACCACTGACTGGCTTTGTCTTTGTGATAGTGACAGTGGAGAGAATATAGAATCCCCCCAATCCCACAGCCAATTTTGATCCTTTTGTTCCCAGCCAAGTATGGCTAAGAAGATGCAATATGGTTTGAAGATGCAACGGATGGCAAGGTTCTTGGGTGGCACAGTGGCTTTGGGGTTAGCAGTCACCTCATAACTCTAGGGGGTTTGAGTCTTGCCTCCAATCAGAGTTTGCATGGAGTTTGCATATTCTCCCTGTGCTTAATGAGTTGTTGTTGTTTTTGTGTTTTTTTTGCATACTCTGGTTCTCCTCCCACATTCACATGTGGGAGACACAAAGACATGTGATGTAGGTTGATTGATGTTTCCAAATTGCCCATAGTGTATGATTGGGTGTGTGAGCCTATGTATGCATTGAGTTCCCTGGGATTGGCTCCAACCCCCATGTGATCCCAAACTGGGGTAACGGTATAAATGATATATGGATGCATGGATGGATGGATGGATACTTCTTGTTTCTTGAGATACTAAGCAATAAATCATGAACAGTTAAAGCTAACATTTTTAATCTCAATTGTGAATAAAGATGTGAACATTCTACAAACCTGAGTGTCAAATTTAGCAGCGCTGTAGAGAAAGGACTTGCAGATGTCATGCATTCCATCTGTGTCACACGTCGAGTTCTCCAGACAAGCGAAGGCACCACAGCCCACTTGGAGGGCATTATTCAAACAGCGCACCACATCCGCTGGGAAAAACAAACAAACAAAAAAAACAAGATACAGACTTATTAAGGCATTGATGTATACTTTTTTTTGTTTAAGGAAATTTGTTAAGATAAGACATCATATTTATGTATTTCTTTATTGCCAAATTCATGATGCATGGTTTTGAGATGATAGTTTTGCCATTTCATACTGTAGCTCGCCACCTTGATCCTTAGCTTGAGTTATTGTTTGTACGAAAGTTTGCAAATACTTCTTGTGACCATGTAGCTTTCCGTTATGTTGTCCAGTTTTCTCTCGCCTCCCAAAACATGTGAGTAGTTGGACTGGCTAGAGATGTCTTTAGATTTGTGTTGTCCCCAGCAATGGACTGGCCTCCTATCCAGCATCTATCTCTACCTCACACCTAGTGTTCCTGGGATACCTTGAACTCGATAAAGCCATCACGACAAATGACAAAAAGGACAAATTCACATTCTTAAGAGGATTAATAAGTATGGACCACATTCTCATTAGTCTCATGAGATGATTAACTAGCATTTGGAGGGAAAAAAAAGAACTACGGGTCAATGTGGATTAGTGCAGCTTTGCACTATCCACGACTGTGGATGATCTAATGTAAATTTCCATTCCTTGCTAATGCCAAGCCAAATTCCTTCATGCACAGAGTTAATATGACAAATAACAGCATGCTTGACTGGCCACTGGACGCCTTAAAATATATAAGGTTGGGGCACAATTTAGCATAATTACTCTACATTTCTAGCATTGGCAGTAGAGTTTATGAGTATTCCAGTAGTTGCTTCCAGTTCTTGGAACTGCATTTGTGACCTACTGTGCTGAAAATACCAATAGCTGGCCTCCTGGTGGCTTTAAGGCAGTCTGGGTGCTGTGTGCCCTGCATTTGCCCCTCATAAGAAGAGAGGGGTTTATGAGTAAGGAGGCGGCGAGGGGATGCGTGCCATACGGTGTTGGGTTCTGCTGACTGTCGCATTTGGCACAAGACCTGCTGCTTCCATTACGCTCACATGTGACAAGACAATAACGCTCAGCTCCACAGGCGAGCTTGCCAAAACCACCTACAACTCTCCAGTGCCAGGGACTATAAACACTTCACCATGCAGACTTGCACTGTGTATTGGGTCACTGTGCCACCCCACATTAAAGATGTTTTTCATGGCAGCACAGTATGTGTGCGTGTGAATGTGTTTACTGTGTGAAAGAGAAACTGGTGTTGCATCAGACCCATTGTTTTGGGGCAGAAGAGGAAAAAATAGGTTGTGTGTTGCTGCGTCAATGCAGCTGGCTGAAAGGTAGACTTATGCAATAGCCAGAAAGCCCCTAAATATCATAGGATGAATTCGTCTATTGTCTATAGGGTCAGACGTGAGCGAGATCTCGAATGAAGTTGCTATAAAGAGCTTATCAGAGGCTTATTCGGTGTGTGATATGAGCTTATTTCCTTGTAGACGTCTGTCAAATCTGTCGAGTCTTAACGCCATCAATGAAACAAATGTTTACTGTTCTTCACCACATGGCTGTTAAATGATCTTATCTGACTGGCAGAAGGTGCTGATTTATTTTCTTAAACAGCAACCCAGACAATAATGCTTGTGGAAGTACAAATGATAATGTGTTACATTTATATTCGCATGACTTGTTGGTACGACAGACAGTCTACATAATCTAATGCTAATAATGAAACAACTTATTTCATGCGGGATCCTTTGACTCTAATATTAAACTAATACAATTTAGTAAATGTAACATTAATGAAAGAAGTCTTAGGTGTCCTGGTAAGGAGTAGCAGCATGGGAACATCTTCAGCTTGTTGCTTAATTTCAGTTTTGCATGATGCTCATTTTCGCCCATAAAAATCACCTCCGAGTTAAATTTGCACTTGTTTATCCGACAGTGACTCCGGTACCGGTTGGCTGGATTAGAACAACTGTGTAAATGAATTTTTTTTTTTTTTTTTTTTTGCGGGATCTGCATCACGACAGCACCATTAGTTTCTCTGGCAAAACTCTCAGACCTAATCTAATGAGGCATTAACACCTGTGGTGTGTGACGTTAGCAGCAGTGGAAATATGTCGGCGTTTCCTTTCTTTGAACTGGTCCGGTTATGATGAGTAAACCTGCCATGGGAAATCTGGTTATGAAGTAGCCGGGCCACCAGGGAAAGAAAATTCGCAACGTGACTCACCACGTAGAGGTGTGAAATATCGATTTTTTTTTTTTTTTTTGGATCCCCAGATAGAGCTCTTATTGTGTGAATGCGAAACCCAAGCAATGGGCTTGGATGTATTATGACTAAGGAAACATGAATAAAAGTGGGCTTACTCTCCCGCGAAGTGTACAGAGGCCCTGACGGCAAGTTCTGACAGGTTCGAGCCGACAATGAACCTTTTTGTCTTTGCTCTATTTCCTCGTTTTGTCTCTCTGTCATGTCTTTGGCAAGCACTGCAATGACGACAATGTACCCTATCTAGGTTTTTAAAAAATATATATTTATATAAATATATTTCTTTTTTCTACTTGGCACTCACATAGTTAGGTATTCAGATTTCACCTACCAAGGTTCATGACCCTGAATTGAACTCGGTTGCCCTGCAAGATCTTAGGATTATGTCATGGGTTGTTTTTCCTTTTTTCATGTGAAGAATGCCCTCATTGCCTACTGCTTTGCACCATACAGTTGAATAGTCTTAAAAATACCTGTAGTGCATATGAAAGCACACCAAATAATACACTGGTGTCTAGACTAAAAACAGAAATAAATGGTCTTTTTTGGGGCTCAGAAATATATTTCTGAAAATGATCATGTTTCTGCAATACGACACCTTGCAATTGCGGTACCTTGTGGCGTTCGAATGTTTATTGCAAGTACGTTTGCTCTATTTTAGTTCTGAGTGCTTACTGTAGCACCACTGTCTCTTTGTCTATAAAACACTGAGTCAGTACATGTCTCCCCTAGCAACTAAGTACAACAGGAAGTTATGCAAATACCAAGTGGAGCCCTTACAAAGGTTTTCCTGAGCAGAGACACGGCAGAGCTGAATGTCCCACACTGCACACAGATCCACTTTATTCATCTTGGCAAGCTGGCGTCACTGCATGGTAATTACTTTCTATTTAATATGCTTTTTGGACATTAAAGTCAGACTTTTTTTTTTTTTTTTTTTTCTCAGGAAAGTTCAAGTGACCTGCGGTTTATATGAGCTGGCAGGCAAAGCCAATGCAGCGAGCAGCGTAAAAAGGATGAGCCATTATGGCCAAAGCTTTAGCTATTGTCATCCAGCACGCTGATTTTCACATCGGCGAAAGAAAGCAGTGCAATCTGGCGCCATTTTCTGCCTGCACGACCCACACAGAAGCAGTCTGTCCACAGCATGAGGCTACCATTGGGCTAAAGCCTTGGCAGGAATAAATGAATCGACCGCTGAGGTGACAAAGGTTGCCCTACAAAGGTTACCTTATTTCCCAGCAGCAGCACTCAGCTAGGATACATGCACTTGGAGCTCTTATTCTGCCCAGAACAAACACATTGATATCATTAACATCCGTATGACCTCCGTAGACTACTTTGCAAAAAAAAAGAAAAAAAAAAAGAACTTACTTATTGCAATTTTTTATAATGTAGAACATGACTTTAATACCTTTATTCTCATGAACCAATTAGTCAAGAGATCTTCCTGCATACATTGCTGTACATCACCAGATTGATCACTCTGCCAGTTGCAGTACGATTAACATTAGACGGAAGGATGAAATCTAGTGTCTGTCTAGAGCTTTATTATTAGGCTTGAAAAATGGGATAATAAGATTTTTTTTTGGTTGTGTGTGTGAAATTTGCCAATTTCCAGTCTGGGTTGGAATGAAATCAGCGCCAGCCTCAGTTCTTCAATCCATTGTGTGTGTATAGCTATTGGTGGTGCTGTTGCTCTTGGTTCCTCTCACACACACATACACACACACACACACAAATCTAAAATGTAGACATTTCTTAACACCAAGTGATCTGGTTCCGATGCCAAAAATATTGATGTCTCTTTATGTTTGAAAGACTGCCCAGGCATTTATACCAGCCACTCCTGGGAGGAGGGTAAACACAGAGCAAATGTTTCAGTAGGAATTCTCTTGACCTTGGCAGCGAGCACACTGTAATTGAATTTCCTTGGTGAACTGCATACTTGAGTTCCTTACACCAAGTCCCGAGTGATATAGGTTTGCTAACAAGTGGGCTCAATAAAGTAACATGAGATACTACACTTAGATGGAACAAATAGTTGGAAACTTGTATCTTGCACATGTGCTGTACATTCACTTCCCCTCGCTAGTCCGTAAAAGAAATATCACACGATGGACCACCTGCAGCACAAGGCTCGGTGAGGAACAGTAGTAAAACAATTGACCTTGGCAGCGGACACAAAAATTTCTTTGGCCACCGGCATGATCGATTTCCTTCTGAACAAGTACTTAATGACTTGGACTTGCAAGTTGGCCACTGTTGCTTGAAAACTAGCACTATTAAGCAACTTGCACAAGATACAGTATTATGCATATTAAGAATAGTTGGACACGATATCGCTGCCAATGTTCAACAAATGTCTAAGAATTAGGAGGCAGCAGGAATTAGCATTATTTATTATTCTTATTGCAGCAAAAGTTTATATGCAGCTGATTAATTCATATCGATTACCACATTCAGGCTTGTGTAAAAGTTAGTACATCCCCGTATAATTCTATGTTGTTTGTTTGATGTAAAAAAAAAAATAATTAAAAAAAAAATCATATTATCTGATCTGAACCTCAGATGAACAACAAAATATGATTTTTTTTTTTTTACCTTGACATAATTTTTTTTTTTTTTAACAAAAATGAAGCCCAAAAGAAAAAGACATCTGGGTAATACTAAGTACTGATCAGGGAAAACTCCTGATTCAATAGCTTGTACATCCACATTTAACAGAAATAACTTGATACAAGCATGTATAGTAATTAATTCCGGTATGACTTTATCAGTCTCACGTCGTTTTGGTCCATTCTTCATTACAACATTGCTTCAGTTCATTCAGGGTTTGGGGTATTTGCTTATGCACAGCTCTGTTAAGGTCCCACTCAGCATTTCAGTTAGGTCGATGTCTGACTATGACTTTCCAAAACCTAGGGATCTTTTTTTTTTTTAATCTTAGTATTAGGTTGCATTTGCCTAATGGTAAGAATCAGTATAATCAGATGATTTTTTAAAATTATGTTTATATACACACATACAAAAACATAGAATTGAAAGAGGGTGCACTAACTTTTACACATGACTGTATCTGTAAAGGTCAACTAGCTAGCTATTTCCATAAAATAATTGAGTAGTACCAAGAGTAGTGGAATAAACAGATTAGTGATACTAACTTCTTGCAGCTAAGTGGGGTTCACAAATTGAAAAGCAAAGTCTGTTTGTTGTGGCATAACCTGCACAAAATATGTATTATATTAAATTAAATATGTAAATATTTTATTTTAAGCATCTAGTTAGTTTCACAATAAAATTATAAAATGTCACAGAACTAGGAGCTTTATTGAGGTGAGCTTCTTTTTCTTAGTAGTTTGTACTGTAGCTAGTTTCTTATATCCCATCCATGCATCTAGGAACCCCTTTAGTCCATCTAGAGAGATCATTGAAGCCAATTATGATTACCATTGAATTTATTGATTTATTGCCATTTTTACAACTGTGGTAGGACAGGTTCTTATATTAGAAGCTACTATGCCAGTTGGTGGGAACTTGAAACAATCACTTAGCCAGTTTATGAACGTTCTCAGGCAGCAATGTGACTTCTTGCCTTCACTGACTTATTTTTAATGCTTTGCAGTCCTTCGTTCATGATTTGACCTTAAATGAAATGGACAGTTTGCATATCAAATGGGTTTTGTTATGAGACCTTTAAGATTGTTTTATATTTTAAACTCAGTAATACTCTAACGAGTTGGAAGAATGTGTTATACTGCAAAGAAAAACTTTCCAAGTCTACCATTAAGCAGGTGTTGATTGATTCTTAAATTCAGAGTACACAAGGAGGATGCTTTAAACCAAACGCCAAATCTAGGTTGATTTTTTTTTTTTTTTTTTTTTGTAAATGGCGAAATCATTATGTTTGTTTGAAGTATCAGCTTGAAGTATCATACAGTAGTACGAGCATGACAGAGTGCATTATTAACCATTCAGTACTGACAGTATAACAGTATGCAGAATCGATCAGCCAACAGGTATCTCAGGCTGCTGTATATAGTACTGTATAGTACATCATCTCTCTAGTACATCAATATATTTATTTTAAAGTAAACTGGCAATTGATACAATAGACAATCAGCTCTGTGGTATCTGTTACCTATGCCTGGTATTTGGACCTGAGGCCCTAAAACGACTACCGGTTTTGGAATCAACTGCTGTTTCAAATCAAGTGCAGCATGGACAAGTTAAAATCGCAGAAGAGAAGCTCCCTCAGGATCAGAATGCAACCTATTCAATAGCACACACATGTTGCTTGCTACTGTTGCACAGCAACTTTTATTCTAAGTTTAGAGAGCAGTATGTCCATAAGCAAATAGTAACCAAGGTAAAGAGGATAGGGCTTAGTGTGCATCCTGTAGAGGGGTTTTAGATCAGTGCGCTCCAAACTGTGGAGGGAGAAATTCCATGCCGGCTTCAGAAGGAAAAAAAAAAAAAAAAAAAATCAAACAAAAAGCCGTTCATAGGCCAAGGAATGCTGTTGAATTCAGTGCATGCTAGTTGTGCAATGCTGAATCGAGACAAGTGCAGGATTGCATCCTGTATAACGGTGCATTCAGCATACGCTTGCATGCCCGATGCAAAACCAACTCAAATCAGCCTTTTTTTTTATCTTTCTGTTTTTTTTTTTTTTTGATTAAGTCACTTAAGGCACAATATTTTTAGTCTATGCTGCAAGTGCATATGTGCAAGACATTTGGCCAGACAGAGAAACATCCAAAAGCAATTCATTGAAAATGTGAGAGCCGATGCCAAGCTTGTGGCTTGGATGTGCAGCGCCAAAAAAAGCGCTGCGAGCGGAGGAGGAGGAGGAGGAGGAGGAGGATGCTACTTACCGGGGCTGTTGGCGGAGGCGCGCGCTCTCCGCGGCGAGTACGATTCGTTCACGTCCTGCTCGTGCGCCGATGCGACGACCAGCAGCCCGAGCAGGAGCACGAGCAGCAGCAGCAGCAACCAAAGTCCGCTCCTTTTGGGCATCTCTCGAGGCTGGGTTTCTCTCTCTCTCTCTCTCTTTCTCACTCTCCCTCTCTTTCTCTCGCTCCTTCTCTTATAAAGAAGAATAACTGCTCGAGCTTCTCTGCGTCCCTGTGGATCTGGCAGATGTTAAACGATGCACGCTTTAAGCACTGGAATTAATGCAGATCAAACACACACACACACACACACACACAAAAAAAAAATCGCCGACCAAATTCGTGTCGTGCAGCCAGCAATCATCAACCCTCTCTCTCTCTCTCTCTCTCTCTCTCTCTCGATCTCTCTCTCGATCTCTCCCTGTCGCTCTCTCGATCTCTGTGCATGCGTGTGTGCGTGTGTGTGTGCGCGTGCAGATCCTGTGCTCGCCAATTTCCCTTCTCGCGTGCATGACAGGAGCGCAGGTCGCCCTTTATATAGCCATGCACAAGCATCTAGAGCCCAATCACAACCCGGCATCCGGGCATTTAAAATGCACATCTGAAACTTTTTGCCCTCCCCAACACCAGCACCACCAGCACCAGCACCACCACCACCACCCCTTTTCCACTGTAGTTAAGCAACGCATCCCTGGTGTAGCCTCGCGTCTGTCATCGACCCGTGGAAATCTAAATAGGCAAAAGCAGGATGAGATGGAGATGTCGCTCGCTTTCCTGGTCTCCTGGTTTGCCTCAGCCTATGTTGTTTTAGCCAAAGGAAGGTTTATCATCATCATCATCATCATCATCATCTCACTACTACATAGGCTATCACTCACTAGACTTGGATGTTAACAATGTAGGTCTATGGTCTTGGATTTATTATTATTATTATTATTATTATTATTATTATTATTATTATAAATCAGTAAACGCACACTTGCAACCTTTTGCGCAAAGTTTTTTTTTTCTTTTTTTTCCCGAATCTCATGTATTGTTTCATGCCAGCTCTTCATTCAGCATATAAAGTTATATCAAATGGACAATTTGCATGGCTGACAGTGTAATCTCTATCATCTTGCATGGTGGAATATACCAGCTCGATTCATTATTATGCTTAACAAATGAGTGCCTCTATACCCCCCCCCCCCCCCCAACCGAATCCCTTTTTGTTTCATTCATCAGCCTGAGCCTTTTATTGTGTGTCGAGCTTATGGAGTCAAATATTGAGTCACATGTGTGCTGTCATGCTGTCATTGGAAAAAAAAAAAAAAAAACAAGAAAACATTTTTTAAAATAATAAGCCGGTATACAGAGTATATATAAATAGTAATAAACAGTATATAATGTATGTATGTATATATACACATACGCACCATTCCAAGTTCTATCTATCTATCTATCTATCTATCTATCTATCTATCTACTGTATATATATATATATATATATATATATATATATATATATATATATATATATATATACACGTGTGTGTGTGTGTGTGTGTGTGTGTGTGTGTGTGTGTGTGTGTGTATATACACACACACACACACACAAAATATGGCATTTTTCCATATTTCCAACACCTCTTTATCAGAGACAGGTGCTAAATGGCCACACCTGGAGCTGTTCATTAAACACATCTGTTTCAAACAATATTGACAATTGTGGTCGTGTTGCAAGATTAAGAGTTGCAGTATATCCTATCCTATTCTACGCTTCTTCTTCTTCTTCTTTTTTATCCCCCCCATACCATTTGTTCATTGAAAAATCCAACACCAAGCTAAAATTGGTAGGGTAAACGCCCAATCTGGCAACATGATAAGCCGCGAACGTGCGACAGCGCACGCCAGACAGTGACATGACGTCTTTTAACCAGTTTGGAAATAATGGCTCAGGGTGATCCTGTCAGATGTTCCCATAAGACAGACCCTTAAACAGGAATAAGTGTTTTAAGAAAGAACCCCCCCCCCCCCCCCCTAACTTTCCCCTTCATTTTGAGTAATAAACATTCTGCATGCATATTGTTGGCACCTCATGGCTGTTCAGTGAGCAGCCCTGAGCTTAAAAGTTCTCTGTGTGTCTGTATGGCTGTCTTCCAGGTTCTCAGATTTCCTCTGACATAAGGTGGATTATCTACGCTAAATTGTCCTTCTTGGTATGAATATGTGTGTGTGTGTGTGTGTGTGTGTGTGTGCGCGGTGCCTTGTGATGGACTGACTTCCCATCCAGGGCGCATTCCCACCTCCAGATTCACATGCTCCGGACTGACCTTGAACCTGAACATGATAATGCGGATGAATGAGTCTGTGTGCTTGTATATGGTATTATAAGCACAAAACTCACACATTGTGTAAAAAAGAAAATCACTGCACTTACTTATTTGTACTGAATATGATAATGATTGTTGCATGCAGTAGTAGCGGTGCATACATAATTTGTAACACTGTATTCCATCATAATAAACCACGCTTTCTTATTTTCATTAAGACAAATCGCTTTCACAATGTGCGTGCGAATGAAGGCGATTTAGAGAAACCTTCAAGCACAGTACAGTAATGAGACTCACTTAGCCGCAGTAAAATATATGAACATTTTAAATAAAGCCGTACATCCATGAAGGATGATCCCGCTGCTCTTCTTGTGAATGTTCAGCGAGTGGAATGCCTGATCCTTTCAAATCAACATATAACTTTGCAGAAGAGATGCAACTGTCAGTGGGACCTGTACACACAATCATTCACTAACACAGAATCTCAGCTGTGAGTTATTTCCATATTCCTGTACAGTTCTGACCTCACTCCAAGCTTTTTCCACATGTGTGGGCCATTAAAGGAGTTCCTGGGAGGCCAGCGTTTCAGACATGAAGCATGCATTCCAATCATGGCTCTGGCATGGAATGCACTGGGATAAGTGCATAAGTGTAGCAGGGGGTTATATAGACAAATAAAGGGAGTTTTTATTCTGTGTCCTGCTATTCTGCACAATCAAAAGTCTCAGTTTGACATGAACACACATTGTGTATGTATTTACAATGATCAGCCAGCACATTAAAATGCAAAACGTTAACCTCAGTATTGTGTAGGTTCTCCTTGTGGCACCGGGGCAGCTCTGGTCCCTCATCGCATAACTCCACAAGACCTCTGGGTGCGTGCTTTGCTCTGCTTCAGATCTTTTGGGTGCCTCCTTGGATCAGAGTTGTTTGTCCAGTGCATTCCATGGATGCTTGATCGGATTGAGATCTGAGGAATTTGGAGGCCAGATCAACAACCATGAACCGTTCTATCATAGCCAGAATTAACTTTTTTTTTTCAGCAATTTGAAATTTGGGATTCGACCAGACAGACTAGCCTTTGGACCCCATACACATAGATGAACATTCTGTGCCTTTGATCCTGTCATCGGTTTAAGGGTATATAATTCATAGGCAGTGTTACCATTATTCTAAATCTGTTTTAAGGCTAATAATAATGGTAAATAATTTCATTTAACTTTTCTAATATTTTGATTAGAAGTTAAATGATTTATCACTCACAGGAAAAATGTGTAGGATGTGCATTTTCCATTTTTCTAGTGACATCACAAGCTGCAGTGTTAATAATAGTAATAAATTGGAAAAATGTAATACATAAAAAAAACTTTGCTAAAAAAAAAATTAACACATCAAGATGCGCTGTTTTATATATATATATATATATATATATATATATATATATATATATATATATATATATATATATATATATATATATATATAAATAAAAGCACTTTATGGTTTTACCCAACCATATCACACCACCTTGTTGTGGATCATTTTCCCTTAAAGGCACACCACCAGGTGTTTTATTTCTCACTCCTGCACTATATATACAGTACTTAAGCCATCATCTGCAGCCTGGTTAATTTTTATAATGATTTATTATGTATTATATTATGTTATATATTTTATTTATTGTATAGATCGATTATATAGATATTATATTTATCTACTTTGATATGCTCGACCATAATATATTGTTAAAATTTGATTAATCAGTGGACTTTTCATTCTTACTGCATCTTTATACCAATTCTGAACAAGTACCTGTATAATCAGCACTCAGGTAATTTACCGTTCACAATAGCTCCTTGATTTGAGAACACAGTGATCTCATAATCATATTTCAAAACACAGAACTTTCGTACCTGCATTAGACAAAGACACTTATACTTATACTTTGCATTTTGTAGCAATCCTTATATGGGACGATATCTGGGATTCAAATGCAAAGGTAATTTCATTTCCTGCTATTTCGGACAGTTCCTGTATCAGACTATTTAAATGGATGTTTAAGGTTTTTGATAGTATCAGCGTCCTGCCAAGTTGATTTAATATTGATTACGCTTTAGATAATGACTAAGTTGCACAAAGGTATACATAGGAAAGGAAATCTGCAATGATTCAGTGGCAGGAAGGTAGAATCGGTGCAATGAAGTAAACACCATGAGCCGGAAAGCTTATGACTAAGTACCTCGCGCATTCGTAAAGCTAGCAGCATGATGTGGCAACAGTAGTAATAGATTGCCTAAAGTGCAAATTACCATGCCTGCTTTTTGAACGGTCCAGTTCGAACCACAAGAAGGAAAAGGGAAAAGATTTCCAACTGTGGAAGCAGAATGAAGGTTACATGAAATGAAGTGTTAATGAGTTCAATATAGGATTTATGAAGGACTTTATGCTTCGAAAGGGAGTGTCCTGGCAGGTTCACATGGATGAATACAAAAGAATACCTCTTCAAAAACAGCAGGCAACAAGTTACAGTTGTCAGATTATGATGGTCGATTGGCCGCGTCCCATTAACGATGATTGGCTCGCTGAGCGTTTACTTACTCTGGCACAGAAATGTACGCAGAGTGCCACGTTTTTTTTTTGTCAGGGCCGCTTGATCATTTCACATTTTAGCTTGGCCTTCGTGAATAGCACTTTTGTTTCCACACCTGTGATGGCCTGCGCAGGAAATTGAAGCTTTATAGCTTTGTAAATCTGACTGATTGTACCTGTCATACGCGCAGTATTAGTTTGATGCTGTTTTGAGTACACATGCATCAAAAAAAAAAAAACAGGACATAATGAGTGAATTTTGAATGTCTTCAAAACTCATCGGAGAATATTTTATATATAAGAGTCTGTTATTGTACTGGAGGTCTTCTGAATTATATTCCCTTTGTTTTGTTTTTTAATTATCTTGGTTTTTTTATGATGGAGGAGGTGTTGGCTATCTATTGTGTCTCTCTAACATCTTCAATAGGATATAATTTATTCTTCTTTATTTTTTCCTCATTATAAAAGCATTTGCGGAACACTTGTACACTACGGCTAGCCATAAGCACATACGTTAAGAGGTCACGCCTTTTAAGAGAAAGGTGATCAGACGGAAGAGAACAAGAGGACTAACTTCATACCAGAAAAACACTTTTCCTTTTCTTCTTTGGTAGATGTGGCCTTTTAAACATAGGTTAAATCTAGAACCCTAGCGTATATCATTGCGAGATTGTGAGTTCAATTACAATTGTGAGACTTTCAAACCCTCTTGACGAAGCACGAGCAGTCTTCCTGATTGGTTGCTCTAATATGATATGTTAAGAAAAAAAAAAAAACCCTCAATCTCAAAGAATTTCAAATTCTTCTTCTACTTCTCTGCAGATTAACTACAGTTCCCAAGCTTATACTTGCGTGTGTGTGCTGATATGTGAAATAACTCTTTGCTCTGATTGCTTTGGCCAGATGGCATCGCAAATGTGGTTGGTGGGAATTTTATTTATTTATTTATTTATTTATTTATTTATTTATTTTGATTGAGATTTTTGCCCGATCCAGGTCAGTCGAACAGGGTGACCCGAAAACAGAACCAAAACCAAATGAATCTTTACGGTGCGGTTTCGTCTGAAATATAATGAAATTCTCAAGGCTGAGATCAGATTAAAGAGTCAGGTAAATATGATTTAGTGATGCGCAATTACTTTCTAGCCATGCCAACATTGCTGAGTAGCCTGCGCAGCCCAACGTCACCGCACAGTGTACAATTATAGTATAATGTCGGCTAATCAGGTTGAGCTCGGCTTCATGCTTATCCTGGAACTGATAGGCCTTGTGCAAGGTACGTACATAATGATAATAATAATAGTAAAGATAATAATAATAATAATAATAATAATAATAATAATAATAATAATAATAATAATGGCATGGTTGAATATTCCCCTCCAGGCAGATAGAGGTGTTTCTCACTGAATATGAAACACAGTCGAGTTACTAGAGCAGCCAAATAAAGTGTTCTGCTATACTCAAGAGCACAATCGCCGGTTATATTAGATGGAGTAAAATACCCTTTTAAGACATGAATGGAAAAATCCCCAGCGCCGAAAGTGTGCCGTTGTGTCCAAATGGATCTATGAACATTAATTTGTCCCCAAATATTCTACTTAAAAAATTAATTGAAATTTTTTTTTTTTTTTTCACTTGTTTCTTTATATTGGCATTAAAGTCAAACCTGGGCTTGATCACTAAAACAGAGTGACATTTACAAAAGACTTCAGGACCTCTTTTAAAGAAAGCCATGTGTGCATGAATGAAGATCCCGGCTAAGGAGCCCACTGCAGTCGTTCCTGTGAACGTTCTGCTTGTTGAAAATCGACGGATAACTTGCTGCCTGCCAGCTTGTGGAAGATACGCATCTGTCTGTAGGAACTGTGCACACAATCATTCACCAACACCACTTGCACGTTACAGGAACTTGGCTGGAAGTTATTTGCTTACAGTCCTGAGCTCGCTCCAAGCCATTAAAGGAGTTCCTTGGAGGCCGGGGTTTAAGACGTGAAGCAGGCACGTTCCAGTGTACTGAGAACACGTTCTACTTTGATGGTATCCAAACACTATTGAAACACTAGGATAAGTGCACCAGTGTTGCAGGGGATTATATAGAGAAATAAATGTTTTTTTGAAATTTATTTATTTATTTTATTCTGCACAATCGAAATTCCTGGTATGACTTGAACACGTGCATTATAAGTGAAAAGAAAAAACTAGTATAAAAGCTCTCACGCTGTCTCGAGCATGTTGCTTAATGTTCTAGTAAAGCAATGATTGTCCTCTTGTGCAATGGAGGAAGCACATGTTATCCTGTATGTTGTAGCAGGTAGAATTTGGTATGATAAATATCCATAAAGAGACAGAGAGACTGGAAAATCACTGGAATGATGGAACAATAAGAAGAGGAAAACACATTAATAAATTATATATATACCTAAAGAACTTCTATTATAACTTCTATTATATATTTTCTCTCTCTCTCTCTCTCTCTCTCTCTCATTTGATTTTTTTTGTTGACTTTTCTTTATTACTCCAATTTCATTCTTTGTTAGGTGAAGTGATGACTGTATAATTGCCATCCGTCCATTCAAGCTATTTTTACGCGTGTATGCATGACGTAGATGATATGACTGTTTTTTCATTAAGGGAATATAATTCTAATTAAATATAAGAGTGGCTTTTCTTAGGCTCTATTAGTGTAAATGGAGAAGCCATCAAGTACGCAACAAGCAACAGGTACTCTGTGTGTGTGTGTGTGTGTGTGTGTGTGTGTGTGTGTGTGTGTGTGTGAGTGAGTGTCTGTGTGTGTGTATGTGAATGTGTGTGTGTGTGTGTGTGTGTGAGTGTCTGTGAGTGTGTATGTGAGTGTGTGTATGTGTGTGTGTGTGTAAGTCTTTGTGTTAGGCCATAGATGCACAAGATACAAACTATACTCTGTGTGTGTGTGTGTGTGTGTGTGTGTGTGTGTGTGTGTGTGTGTGTGTGTGTGTGTGTGTGTGTGTGTGTGTGTGTGAGCCGGGTTCAAAGACAGGGCACGATGGCCACCGAACGCGAGTCGCAGCTTTGCATTGCTTTGCATGAGAGCATTTTTACTGATTCCCAGATTGCTTCTCACTTTGCATTTCATTTGTTGACGTTAGGCCATCTCAAGGGGTGAGGACCCAATCGAGGCAGGAGCAGTCTCCATGACAGTCATGAAAACGGCTTTTTTTTTTTTTTTAAGTACCATATCTGTTTGATCGTGCAGCATTTTATTTATAGGGAATTGTTGTATTCAACTTTTTCTCACTTGTGCTGTTGTAAATGACGTAAAATGAAATATAAGCAGATTATGAGGCTCAGGTGGAAGCATTATTAGAGGAAAACAACAAAAAAGAAACTTATTAGGTACCACGAAGCAAGTGTGATTTATTCAGACATGAACTGCAGCAAAACGTACTCTGTAATTACACTGTTGTCCACTAGAGGGTCTGTCAAGAGTGTGTATTAGTAGGCCACAGGTAAGGGACATGGAGCGAGAGAGTACGACTGGCAGACAGAGACGGCAGAAGATGTGCACAAATGACAGTACAGTAGTATTAATGGAGTCGTGAGAGTTCTCCTGCTCCGAGTTGCATCTTCTGGGAAGGAGAAAATATTTTTCTTAGGTCCTCCTTTGTTATTGCCTGCCAAGCTGCACAGGAAAACTGGGGCGAAATTTATGTCCGAATTTGTTCGACACCTTTGTTGGCAGGAATGTTGAAAGCTGAAGATGCCAGGAACATTAAATCTCTTGACTTTTAAGATGGAGATCTGGAAGGTCTGGGATGTAAATTGAGGCACGGATAGCTTATATCACATCATAAAATAGAGCAGATCCAATCATACGGCTCTGGCCGATTATCGAGCACTGAGGCGTGTGATTGCATTTTGGACCCATGAGCGAGAGCAAGAGAGAGAGAGAGTGAGAGAGAGAGAGAGAAAGAGGATATAGACCGTTTTTAAAAAATCATCACATGCATAAGGCTATTTTCATCTTTCATCTGTTAAAAACACATACCAGGGCAGGTGCTAGTTCTTTTTTTTTTTTTTTTTTTGCAGTTTGGGGAGCTTTCATGCACTCCAGATTCTTCTAGATTCCTGTTCTTGGCTGACTGGAATGGTATTCACTGATGTAGACATCCAGCTCAAGGTCTGACATGTTACAGGTTGCTTTTCTTATTATCGTGGTCGTAAAGAGTGATGGTTTCAATTGTTGTGTGGTTTGTTTCACTTTTCTGTGCATGGAAATCCCTAGAGGTCAGAAGCTGAAAAGACGTTAACACTTTTAACCAGCCCAACTATCAAAGGTCTGACCTCTGATTTGAGCAGACATTTGTATCTGCATTATTTTATATATGCATTATTGCCACATTATTGGTGGACTGGATGAAAGCGCATGACAATAAAAGCCTATTTGACTTGAATGAGCAGGTGTACAGGTGTTCCTAATAAACTGGCAAGGAAGCGTATGTTTTGCACATAATATGTATGAATGCAATACATTGTACATGCGACATTATAACGCTGTCAGCCTTCTAAAATGTCCAATTATTGAAGCTGAGCGACGCTGATCATTGTATCATAACATCCTGTTATAACATGAGTAATAACACGATAGTTACCCCAACTGCCTCACGCCAATATTTCCCAGGACCCATAGAAAAAAGACATATTTTTAGAATGACGCATTGAAAAAGACTGTATCATTAGGACAGATTTTGTGGCGCACGCTCTGTGCCCTTGCAGACCGTTACTATTAAATTCTGCGGACCACGCAGGAGCTTTATGGAGCAGATGTTCTTTCGTTTTTTTTTTTTGGGGGTGCGGGGGGTGGGGGGGGGGGGTATTTTTAGCTCTAATTCCAGAGATGAGTGTCGAAAACCAGAGGTGCATTTCAGGCTCAGGGCCGAGTGTTAAAATGTGCGTCACATATGACTCACGCGGTGCACTGAGATGTCTGGAAGGCATCACGCAGCAACTTTGCGCAGCATGACAGCGGCAATAGCCGAGATGGGAGCAGATATGAGATCCTAAATGCATTCAAGCAGACAGCTGAGTCAGTGAGGACGCTTTGAGAGAAATCCAATTTCAAGAGGAATCTCAAAACCCCAACAATTTGTGGATAATTTGAGTAAGCATGTTACAAACTATAATCAATGCAGTAACAACAACCCTTATTCTTGTTGATGTTAAATGGAAAGGGCCGCAGCTCGGTTTTATTTGGTTTGGTTTGGTTTGTCTGCACGGTCTGTGGTCATATCAAAGGCTTATCCTTTCCCTTTCTTTTTTGTGTTTGTGTGGTGTTGCGCACGCACACCTGAGCAAACGTCATGACACACACGACCATATCCTACTAACAAGCTCCGCATGTGACCCTGACATAATTTAGCCTTTTGCTTACGTTATTTATACAGACGAGGGGCGTTCAAGTCAGACCCGGACTTGCTGACATTTCTTGACTGAAATCTAAAGCGTAGTACGGTGATGAGACTCTTGCACTTGCACTTGCACTTACAGGAACTCGGCTGGGAGTTATTGCTACAGCTCCTGTACAGTCCTGACCTCACTCCAAGCCATTTCCATACAGTATGTTTGAATCATTAAAGGAGTTCCTGGGAAGCCAGCGTCTCCTGTTCCTAAGTCGATCCAAGCACTAGTGAAACGCTGTGATAAATACATTTTAGGCCTGGTTTGATTTAAAATAGATAAGAAATCTTAGGGCTCTGTTATGCTACTGTATGTGGGGTGCATTTATTTATTTATTACTGCTGCCATACTTGTAGTCTACTTTTCCTCTTAAAGAGAAGCAAAATTTCAACACAATGCATTCTTTTGGTTAATAACTATGATGATCCTATGATGAAATATATCCATTCTGACGGCTTGACGTGGTCTCTTCCAGGATGACTCCAGTCCCATCAACAATGAAGGCATGACTGCGCACTTAATGACTTCATGAGGATGTTGAAATTACCATTATCACCAGCTTATTAATTAATTAATTAATTAATTAATTAATTAATTTATTTATTTATTTATTTTCGGACAAATGGTGTATTCGTAAAAAGTGCACACACAGTATAAAGAACTTCTAAGCTTTAGATAGACCTTAAAATAAATAGGGGATTTTCCTCATCCTAGTGCTTGAATGATGACAATGATGATTTGCTGTACCATCAGAAGTACACTTGAAATGATAAAAACTATGACTTTATGCTTGTTATATCTCAATGATATCCATTTGTGAGCTTGGACCATAGCCATACATTCCTAAACCCAGAACATCAGACCCTGTTGCACTGCCACGCACACTGAGCATCTAGCTGTTCAAGTGCAAAACCTGTAGCGTCTCCTAAATGATTGCCACCTTTTTTCCAAGCTCAAGCTGTGAGCACGACCTGCCAAGAAACGTTATAATACAATAATGCACATAAAAAAAAAAAATAACAGAATGTTCAAATCAGGCTCTGTTGTCAGGTCTGTACAAACTAACAAACTACATCGCCAACACACGTTACCCTTTCATGGCCTCAGTTTAATCTCTCATAGCTTTAAGTTGCAATGTTGAATACAACCCTGGAGTCACTGATATTAGAAAAAGAATCTATCTTTAATTAATTGTATAATCAAATATTACGTGGCGATGTGCACCTGGAAATGTTTGTCTAGTTTGTTTAAAGTCTGAGAATTGAACAGTACAGTGGAACCTTGGATTACGAGCATAATTCATTCCGGAAGCGGGCTCGTATTCCAAAACTCGGCACTTGTTTTTTCAAGTCAAAATTTATTAAAAATCTTTGCTCGTCTTGCGGAACACTCGTAAACCGAGTTACTCGCAATCCGGGGTTTCA
Organism: Clarias fuscus; assembly: GCA_030347435.1. Lineage (NCBI taxonomy): Eukaryota > Metazoa > Chordata > Actinopteri > Siluriformes > Clariidae > Clarias > Clarias fuscus. The sequence continues at coordinate 6,704,674 of CM059213.1, read as the reverse complement.
CTTTACTTATAAAATAAATACTGTGACAATTACAATAAAGTTAAAGTGATATCGTGACACATTCTGCAATGTTTCAGGCAGCATGCAGAATGCAGCAAACGACTAAATACAAACATTTTCTGAAATAATTCTGGGAATTCTGGGATTCTCTGTTTTCCAGATGGGACGCCAGCCAGCTCATTAGGTACACCTGTTCAACTGCCTTATAACTCAATGCATTTAGGCGTGTGGACATGATCAAGACAATCTGCTCATGTTCAAACCGAGCATCAGAAAGAAGATCAATGGTTATGTAAGTGACTTTAAACGTGGCGTGGTTGTTTGTGCCAGAAGGACTGGTCTAGGCATTTCCTAAACTGATGATCTACCTGGATCTCTTTACATACGTAGAATGGTTTGAAAAAGAGAAAATATCTAGTGAGTGGCAGTTCCCTGGGCAAAACTGCCTTGTTGATGCCAGAGATCTGAGGAGAATGGCAAGACCGGTTTGAAAGTATTTCGAATAACATCTGGTTATATCATAGGTACACACGTGGACAAAATTGTTGGTACCCTTCGGCCAATGAAAGAAAAACTCACAATGGTCACATAAATAACTTTAATCTGACAAAAGTAATAATTAAAAAAAATTCTATGAATGTTAACCAATGAAAGTCAGACATTGCTTTTCAACCATGCTTCAACTGAATTATTTTAAAAAATAAACTCATGGAACAGGCCTGGACAAAAATGATGGTACCCCTAGAAAATACTGAAAATAATGTGACCAAAGGGACATGTTAATTCAAGGTGTGTCCACTAATTAGCATCACAGGTGTCTACAATCTTGTAATCAGTCAGTGGGCCTATATATAGGGCTCCAGGTGGTCACTGTGTGGTTTGGTACCACACTCAACATGGACCAGAGGAAGCAAAGGAAAGAGTTGTCTCAGGAGATTCAAAAGAAAATTATAGACAAGCATGTTAAAGGTAAAGGCTATAAGACCATTTCCAAGCAGCTAAATGTTCCTGTGACTACAGTTGCACATATTATTCAGAAATGTAAGATCCATGGGACTGTAGCCAACCTCCCTGGACGTGGCCGCAGGAGGAAAATTGATGACAAATCAAAGAGACGGATAACCCGAATGGTAACAAAAGAGCCCAGAAAGACTTCTAAAGAGATCCAAGGTGAACTTCATGCTCAAGCAACATCAGTGTCAGATCGCACCATCCGTCGTTGTTTGAGCCAAAGTGGACTACGTGGGAGACGACCAAGGAGGACACCATTGTTGAAAACAAATCATAAAAAATCCAGACTGGAATATGCCAAACTACATGTTGACAAGCCACAACGCTTCTGGGAGAATGTCCTATGGACAAATGGAAGTTTTTGCCAAGGCACATCAGCTCTATGTTCACAGATGGAAAAATGAAGCATATGAAGAAAAGAACACTGTCCCTACTGTGAAACATGGAGGAGGCTCTGTTATGTTCTGGGGCTGCTTTGCTGCATCTGGCACAGGGTGTCTTGAATCTGTGCAGGGTACAATGAAATCTCAAGACTATCAAGGGATTCTAGAGAGAAATGTGCTGGCCAGTGTCAGAAAGCTGGGTCTCAGTCGCAGGTCATGGGTCTTGCAACAGGACAATGACCCAAAACACACAGCTAAAAACACCCAAGAATGGCTAAGAGGAAAACAATGGACTATTCTAAAGTGGCCTTCTATGAGCCCTGACCTCAATCCTATTGAGCATCTTTGGAAGGAGCTGAAACATGCTGTCTGGAAAAGGCACCCTTCAAACCGGAAACAACTGGAGCAGCTTGCTCATGAGGAGTGGGCCAAAATACCTGCAGAGAGGTGCAGAAATCTCATTGACAGTTACAGGAATCGTTTGATTGCAGTGATTGCCTCAAAAGGTTGTGCAACAAACTATTAAGTTAGGGGTACCATCATTTTTGTCCAGGCCTGTTCCATGAGTTAATTTTTTTTTATAATTCCATTGAAGCATGGTTGAAAAGCAATGTCTGACTTTCATTGGTTAACATTCATAGAATTCTTATTTATTATTTCTTTTGTCAGATTAAAGTTATTTCTGTGACCATTATGAGTTTTTCTTTCATTGACCGAAGGGTACCAACAATTTTGTCCACGTGTGTATAACGACATATCCACCAGCAACAGTGTTCAAATAGACTGCGGCAGGCAAGATATAAAAATGAATGATATTTATACCATATATACTGTATGTACAGTATATAGTATTAACACCCCAAAAACCTGCCAAGAAAGCATTTCCCACACCGTTACATCACCTCCACCAGTCTGGACTGTAGACAATGATTCATCTTGTTGGTGACAAAGTCTGACCATCTGTGTGTTGTCCAGTCTTCATCTGTACAATTTTAACGCGCCTGTTCCCACTGCAGTCTCAGCATTCTGATGTGGAGCCTTACTCCAAGGTATCAGAGTTCCCAGGTACTGCACCAAAAACATTAGAGTAAAGGGACAAGACTGAAGAATCGATAAATAAATTGTCATAGCAACCATGAGGGCCAAATATGGATTATCTTTTGCACGTCATCTTGCAGGTGTTTAGGGAAACGTCAAAATCTGTCAATTGCTCTATTGACACTCTTGAAAAAGGAAGTTCAGGTTAATGCGTGTGGGCGAATGAATGTGGGAGGCTGTCCAGGATAAAATCACTCTAAATTTGCCAGCAACTCTTCTCAACCAGGAACCAGATTGTGGTCTGAGAATCAGACCCAAGAACAGCCTACTGAAAAAGAAATGTGCTGTTTACATGTGCATGTCAAGAACCAGTTGAGGTCTTCTGATAAATTAGAACAAAAGCCATCATTCTTCGATCACTCTGACAGATATAAATCCTTGCACCTGTTTAATGACTAATCTTTTTCCTATTTGGAACTTGGCTGCCTTTATGGAAGATCTAATAGTTTGTTTCGACCGAATACCGTTTGGCGTGTAATTCCGTTCATGTAAAATAAACAGATTCCGAACGCCAAACACACAAGGTAAAAAAAATAATAAAATATGGATGCATGAATGAAATGTCTAAGAATAGCAGAAGGAAAAGTCATAGCTTCAATTCCAGCTTCCCAGCATTTTATTGTGTCTGTGTTGTTCTTTCTCTTCTCCTTGGCTTGGGCCGCATCCATTTAGCCCCTGGGCTCTCGTGCTGCCTCTCTATGAGTGCTTCCAGTCTTTGCATTTGGATCTTGCTTTCTTTTACCACGACAGTTTGGGCTTATTAGAAACATATTTGATTTAATGCTAAACTGAATTACAAAGCGAAATAGTTGAAGCACACTGAGCTATATTGCGTGAGCCACTGTGCTTCAGATCTACACTGTGTGCTGTTTGAACTATTAACTCCAACTGGGAGCTTTACTCAGCATAGGTGGTCAATAACGGAGAAAAATGAGTCCTGACAGTTTAAAGAAGTCAGTGCATCTCTATGTAAGGTTGCATAGTGACATGATTGGATATTGGAGTAAATATTGCAAAATGTCCAGTGTGAAAACAAAAAAATGTTGGCAGCTGTATAAGAATTTACTATAAAAACCTACCAGATGGACATGTTTCCACTTCTGTTTCTCTATGTTCTATTTTTAACCTTTTTTCCACAGACCACACAGCTTCTGCCCAACCTGGTTAGGCTAAAACATCAACAACATATGAAGATGAGTTGAAAAAGGCAGTGGTTGTTCTGGTTGAATTAACTTGGTCGCTAGTAGACAATAAGACTTCTATGTCACATATACATTTTCCGTGCTTAACAAAACTTGTTAGGACTTTAGGGTGAAAGGGGATTGCAGCCATGATAGTGTATCTCTGGACAGAGAAGGTTAAGCGTCTTGCTCAAGGGCACACCAGTGGTAGGTTGAAACCCTAACCATCAAATCATTAACCCATTGTGTGTGAGTGACTTTGACGAGGGCCATTTTGATGTCTAGATGATTGGGTCAGAGCATCTCTAAAAGAAAAGGTTTGCAGTGGTTACTACTTTTGAAAAATGGTCCAAGGACCAATGGACCATTGCATCACTGATGTGCCTTGGGAGCAAAGGCCGGCCACTCTGGTTCAATCCCACAAAAGCTCTTCTGCGCCACAAATTTCTGCATATGGAGTGCATAGCTAGCTGCATAGATAAAGGTGGCTTGGACCGATGAATTTTGTTGATCGGATGTCAATGGCTAGGTTGGTTGTGTTTCATTTAACTGGGTAAAAGCTGGCACCAGGATGCACTATGGGAAGAAGACAAGCCGGTGTAGGCAGTATGATGCTCTGGGCAGTGGTCTGCTGGGAAACCTTGGGTCCTGACATTCATGTGGACATCACTTTGACCATTCATTTGGTGACTCCTTCATGGCAGCTGTATTCCAAAAACACATGGCCTCTTCCAGCTTGTTAATACACCCTGATACACTGCAAAAAAGGTTCATGGATGGTTTGAGGAACATGATATACTGCACTTAAGTTTGCAAGCTACTAACTATTTTCATGTATTTTCATTTTTTTTTAAATGGTTCACAGTCATTTTCAGTGAGGTTTCAGAATTGTTTTAGAAATGTCATGGAAGATTGACTACACATTTCCTGAGGTGTGTGTATGGTGCCGTGGGATAGCCAGCAGTATCCTTGTTGCCATGTTATCTCTGATATAGACTGGTATAGTTAGATGAATAATAAAAAATGTCAAAAGTTGGTCTTCGAATTAGGCTTACATTAGGCCAGTGACGATGAGTGATGTCTCATAAATAAATAAATAAATAAATAAATAAAAAGAAGGTTCTTGAAACTAGAACCAGTAAGACTAGAATCAGAATCAGCCTTCTCCAATGGAAATATGTTTGACGTTCCTGAGTCTTCACAGTAAAGACAGTTCCTGGTAAGATTCCTGCGGTAATAGAACAGCTATTATTGGCTTGACTTTATTTGACACAACATATTTTAGGTGAATCACCGATGGTCTTGGACTTGTCATAGCGCAATTAAAATAAGAAAAACAGTTTGGCATTTTGACCGTTTCTTGATTAGATATCACTGTTTAATTAGCGAATTCTAAGGTTTAGTCATGCTTATTGTCAAATCTCTATAAATAACCACGGTGGGTCAAAGCTTAAGCAAACCACCTGACCTATCATGTATAGTAAGTGTGTCAAGAAGCTCTACCTGAGGCCTGTCCTGACTCTTTTTAGCCCTCACTTGCCTTGGCCAGCTGGTTTTCGTTCTCGGTCCATCTGGTTCCATCTCCAGTGCAAGAATTTCAGGAATACGTCCTGGATCTGTGCCCACATCCGTTCACAAGTGTCTTCAATTAAAAGGCTCTGAGAAGCTGGTGTTGTGTGTATGTATGTGTGTATACGCGTGGCCATGCGTGGGAGTACGGACGTCTGAGTCATTGATTCACACCACAATATGTTTTTAATTAGGTTGCTTTAAATGGCCATGAAGGACATGGAGGCCAGTATGGAGGCAGAGGGATGAGCGGGAGTTAGTGGTAAAATGCTGCTTGAAAGCACTTAGGCTCCATAAATACTGTAGAAAAAAACAATGACCCTTGTTTTGTGTGTGTGTATGTGTGTGTGTGTATCTTGCAAACATTACCAGTCACACACCTAATCTTAATCTCATTCTGACATCCTTTTACTGACATAATTATTAAGAACGTAACTGTTGAAAATAAAATCACTTTAGGATCAGTAGAATGTCCCCACAAGGTCCAAAGTCTCCGATTCCCCTGTCCTTGTGGGGACATGAGGAATTGCTTGAGGTTAGGGTCAGACAAGGACCGTTGTGCCGGAGCGATTCTGCTGAATGATGCGGTAACCTTTCGTGATGGAAACAACGCATCACGCAGTTGCAAAATCTTTTTTGGATGGAAATATATTTATATTCTGTGTGTCTGAGTGGGTCTGTAGTCAGGGTGCACTTGTTAATACATTTGTGACTGAAGCAGTCACATCGTCTCAAAATCACAGCTTCATTCCCCCATGCCGAACATGACTTTGAATGAGTAAGAGTTACTGATCTGGGTTTTATATTAATCACTAATCTTTTCCTTTAAAGGTACAATGTTCTGTTTTTCTTACTAGTACAATTTTAACACATCATGAAAATGTAAAAGCAATGGCTTCTTGTCTGTATTTTCATTGTTTTCCTGTTGGTCTTTTAATAGACACTCGTCGATGCTCATCTCAGTCTGTTCGGAAAGGAAAACATGGCTGAATCCGGTAAGTGCCCAAGTGCAGCCAGATACTTTTTACACTACTTGTCCAAAAGACATAACGACTAGAACTGTAGTAAAACTAGAACAAACATTGGTAGTACTTTTCCAATGTTTAGGGAATTAATACTCGTGAGGGGATAAGACTGAACATGGCTTGTATTTAAACAAAACACAATCCTTATAAGCTTTGGACTGTTTGAATAGGCTGCTTTACGGAACGAATCGAAGATGTGTAACTCGTTTTGAGCTCGTTGTAAAGAAAAACTGAATAGCGAAGGTACTCTCATACCAGTGTCAAAGGCGCAAATCAAAGTAGCATGGGTCGAATTCAACTAGAGATATAACTTATCAGACTGCACGGTGGCTTAGTGGTTACAGGATCCAGGTTCGATTCCTGCCATAGTGTCTGTGTGCATGGAGTTCTCCCTGTGCTTGGTGCGTTTTCCTCGTGGTACTCCGGGTTCCTCCCACAGTCCAAAGACATGCTAATTGGCGTTCCGAAATTGCCCATAGTGTATGAATAAGTGTGTGTACAGTAGTTATACCCTGTGATGGATTGGCACCCTGTCCGGGTTGTACCCCACCTGTACACAGGACAAAGTGGTATAGATGATGAGTGAGTGAGTGTGAGAGTGAGGCATAAGTTATCGATCACTTGGCAAAACAAATGGTTAGGGTCAACTGCAAAAAGCATCAGCTGCCTTCAGCACAGGAGACAAAGGCAATCAGACATAATGCAATCAGACGTACATGACTGAAAATCATACTGAGGCAGGTCCAAGGATTAAGAAAAATATATTTCTGCAATATGGGGCTCCAATTTAGATTTACTTTTAGATTTAAGAACACATCTTACCAGGGTATGTAGAATAATTACAGGAGGATATGACTGAAGCTAGAAATAGAGACCATTGAAATAAACACCAATTTTCACAGAACTTCCAAAAACTATCCATTTCTCCATCACAATTTGCAAAAAAAATTATAGTATTTGGTTGGCTTTGGTTTTCTTTTTCGTCTTTTCATTCATTTTGTTAAGTAACCACTTTACCCTGGATCTTATCCCAGGAACGTTGTGCACAAAGTGAAAATAAACCTTGAATAAGATGACACTGCATTTAAAGACCAAATATAGAGCAGTGGATAATCAAGCCATATCACACTCGAGGTTTATTTTCAGCAGGTTCTGCTGGATATCAGCCTACTACCGCATCATAGCCATGGTGATATCCAGCACAACAGCATGACCTCAAGTGATATATTGCTGTATACAACAGTTCCACAAACAACAGATAATAAATGGTGTTTAACTAACTATGACTAGTGGAGCTGGAAACTAACAATTACTGACCAACAGTTAGTGTAATTAAAAGGTGTGAAAGTAATTTAAAATTCTTACCAGTGCTTTGTAGTCAAAAGGTGAGGAGAATAAACTATGAGGGTGAAGGACATCATACAGTCCTGTACATCTCATAGATTCTCATTAGACTTTAGAATATCAGCCCCGTTGACTTCTGGGTTCCGGGGTTAAATCCCGAATAACGCTAAATGATAAGCTAATGTATTATCCATGTATGCCCTTGATTAGGGGTTGCAGAGTGATTTGGGATTCAGACTTGTATTAGAAGCTAGTTAGTTTTGTAGCATGTCTTAACTGTAAAAAAAAAAAAAAAAAAAAGTGTCAGTTCGGAACAACTTAGAAGCAGTTATTAGGTAGACAAAGTGTAGTTTAAGATGACATAACGTTCACAATGTGTTTTCCTACCAAAAGTGACTTCTGTGACGGGTTTTGAATGGTTACTGACTGGTTACCGACATACAAACAAACCTCGAAACTTGGTTTTCTCTACATGATAACTTTAGTCATTATTTTATTCTATTAGCTACGCACAGCTAGTTACTTATCAAATTTCATGCTAGCTACTTGGCATGGGCAAACGTAGCCCTACCACGGTGAGAACACCCAATTATGTCTAATCTTGGAAGCTATGCGTGGTTGGGTCTGGTTAGCACTTGGATTGGGTACCACCTGCGAATGCCACATACTGCAAGATTTTTACCCAGATGATTACAAGTTCTCTTTTTCGTCGGTTTCTCCATCATATCATCTCTGGGAGGTTTTTCTTGTGAGCTGTTACCTTTGGGCTGCTCATTAGCAGTGTTGGGGACATTACTTTTTAAAGTAACTAATTACATTACAAAATTACTGTCTTCAAAAAGTAATCAGTTACATTACAGCGTTACTTTCTGATGAAAGTAACTAGTTCGAGTACTTTTCCATTGCAGAAAATGAAAACTCCTTTGTATTTCCTCATGCATGTTGTTTTAGTCAAGACCTTTATAATTATTCTACCATCATCACTCAGCGACGTTTGGCCCATAATCCGTTAACTACTAATACCGCTATTTCACCTACACCCAACACTGCTTATTAGGATCTAAAACTACAGCAAAATTTCTGCAAAGCTGCTTTAAAACATTGATTATTGGTACAACCTCTATACAGACCGAATTGAACTGTGTTTGCAGTCTATTTATGTAAATATCTAAGTAGAAAACCAGTTTAGCTTCTCTAGAGCTACAATAGAGCTACAGCTACAGTACAGGAGCAGGTGGTTTCTGATAAAAGTAATAATAATAATAATTAATCACAACCTTCTGTCCTGTTCCAGCAGCTATGCGTATGCAGGCAATGTAGGCAGTATTCTCTTCCTGGTCATGATGGGAATTTAATCAGGTTTGGCCTGTCCTCATACATTATTCCTATAACCTCCCTCAACAATATTCCAATAAGACACATGCTCTTGGATCAGTCATGTTCACACCGAGACTGACGTTAGTGCTAAATTATTACATTTCACATTTGACACTTACAGGAACGGCTGTGAAAGACTTGCGTCACACACCGCTCACTCAGTGAGGTGAGGCGTCGTGTCATTCATACTGATTTATGAATGAGGCCAGCAGTAATATCTGTTCTAATGCATGTTAGAGACAGGAACTTGACACCATCTTTGCTCTCGCAAAATAAATGTATTATAGAACTTTTAACAAGGTTTCTCGTACAAGGTTTTTCCCTTCCATGCTCTGCGAACACAATCCAGGTGCTGAATTGCTTCTGAAGGAACTGAAGATCCAAAGAGTAGCTGATAAATAAAAGCCGTCAATACTATAAAGCATGTATTTCAGTAAATACTATTAATTATTACCTCATTTATTTCATGTGATGGATGTACAAAACCGGATGTGGTATAAATGCAAGAAAATGTGCAGCTATTGGAAAATTGTCATTTTAATAGGAGCCAAGATGGTTTAACCTAATCGTCCATGTGGGTACGAGTCTTCCTCAGGCCATGTGTAGAAGGTCTTTAAATCTCAAGATCCTTTAGGGTCTAGTTAACCAGTTAATATGAGGCTTAGAAATATTTTTAAAAGCTTTACTGGATTTGTATGGTCCTGAAGATCCTGCAGTAGTATCTGAGAAGAGCACTAATTAAGACTAATTAAGACTAATTATTCCGCCACTCCAGACGTACTGTACAAACACTATTGTATGCCCAAATTCATAAGAATCCACACGACCCAACTTTTATGAAAAGTTATGAACTGTTCAAATTAGGGCAAGGAGTTCAAGAAGGAGTTCAAAATAGTTCATTTATATAAAACCCGTCAAAACCCCCTTTTGAATTTGGTTTGAGGTGCGGCTGCTTCGGTTTTTTGGTGATTGGGGAGTGTCTCTGAGGTTCTGTTCTCATTGTGAGTTCTGAGTGTTGACAGCTCTGTGGAATATCATTTGCTTTGTAGAAAACTGTCATGCCTGCAGTCACTCCACCCTGTCTACTAGTCTAGCCATGGTTGTAATATCACTTCTTTTAAATCGTCAGCACTACTGTAGCTACGCCCTTTGTTCAGTCAATTGTGGCGACCTGATTCATTCATTTTCTGTCTGATTATTTGGATTTGAACCCTGTTTACTTTGTGTGTGGTTGACTTTTGATATGTATACTGTATCTATGTGATCTGCTCTTTTCACTACCAGATCCAATGATGATCATAAGATGTATTATCATCAAATACTAAAATATTTTGTATATCTGCTTTTCATTGTTGTTTGTTTCTGTAAATTAGCTGTACTTTTAGTTTCTATTAATCATACAATAATACATTTCAGAGCTGGAGAAATTGCATCCAGGACTAAACTGATCACGTTATCATCAGTTTTTAATTCACACATGATGGTATCACAGTTGACAATTAACTTTAAACATTAAACATTAACTTTAAACTTTATTCCTCAACAACCTTAAGAACTTAGAAAGTCTTAAGTAATTATGGTTTGTTATGATACATAAGTTTTTCTGTCTATCTATACTTACCCTGATCAATTTTGGAATTTATACAGTAGAGTGAAAAAGTTGTGAGCCACCCCTGATTTCTTCATATTGCATTAAATACAATATACAGTACAACTGAAAAACAGGCTAAAGATAACATTTGAGAATTAGTTGTTTATGTGCCTGGTGATAGGAACTTGGCAGGTGACCAAATTGGGGAGAAAAGTGAGGATAAACAGATTTTCCAAAAGAGTGTCAAGGCAGCTGACATGGTAGCATCTCCTGTACTGGGTATCGGGTTGGTGCCATTTTTCCCAGGAATTCAAATACTTGCTTATTTTTTTAATGTATAACTTCTGAAAAGTATATTAATTTATGTTTTCAATACTTGGTATGCATGGTGGCTCTTGATGCACTGACTCCAGCATCGCTCCATTCCTTCTGAAGCTCTCCCACGTTTTTGAATCGCTTTTGCTTATGATACATGATACATGATATTTATACTATATGAGTAATAATTTACTCAAACTTACAATAAAATATTGTATTTTGGGATAGTATATATTGGATTTTGGAGGGAAAAAAAATTTTTTTTGGAAAAACATAATTGAAACAAAAAAATATATAGAATATACAGTATGCGAGTTTCACTTTTTGTATTAAATAAAACAACTTTTCGAGAAAAAAAAAGAATTCTTTGAGAATGACTGTATGTATTGTATTTATTAGCAATATAAATTTTATTTTTAACCCTCAAGTGGTTGCTTATTGTTTATTGCTGTGAGTTTAAATTTGAGATACATGTATGGGAATTTAGAAATATTTCTAATATATTTGCTTTATAATTTATAAATGTTATATCTTTATATGTTTATATGTTGTATTTGATTCATAACCTATGTCCTTTTTCAGCTCTCCGGGGCCAAGCATGTACCATGATCATATTGTCAGTGTTGTTGAGTGAAAAAAAAAAAAAAAATCTAACCCAAACAGACAAAGAGGGTTAACGCAGACAGACGTTAGTCTGTGTCTTGTTCCATTCAACAAACTGTCAGCATTCTCAAACACCTTTCCACATTCTGCGACAGCTAGCAGACCAAACATGAACCGCTTGCAATGTTCTGAATTTACACAGTCCAGCATCTCCCATCTTCGGCCCAGTTGCTCTGCACTTCTGGAACAAGCGTGCACAGATGGAGTTTTGCCTAGGCATGGAAAAAAAATGGAGCGCCTAAACACTGTAATGAAAGCATGATGGGACAGAGCAGAGCCGTGAGTGAGAAAGCCTCCGGGATAGGAAGATGTGCTGCAGTGTGCGTGCTGGAGGCTGGACCAGAGCCCACGTTGCTCCACGAACACGAGCTCAGCTGGGCCAACAGAACACGTACCTCTCTCGTTCCTCCTCCTCCTCCTCCTCTATATGAGCCACAGCTTGGGGAAGCAGTCAGACTTTGTAACCAAGACAAGCCAAGAACCATGGAGGAGCATAAATCTCCAGAAAAAGGACATCTCACGAAGAGGTGGCATGCCAAGGGAAAATAAAGGCTGAAGGAGATGATGCATGAGGACCGCTTTAACACTCCAGGTGTTGCTATTTAAAAGATAAAGTTCTGATGTCAAACCTTTGTGCTCACATGCACGTCTCTGTGTATTCAAGTTGTGCGTCATAATGTGCAATTCAAACTCATTTCCTTCATCGCTTTTTTTTTTTTTTTTTTTTTGGAGAGTTTCCGCTATAATTGCTTACGCACAATACCGAACGTCTGACAGTACTACACTGCTCAGAGGTTCTGAATGTTTAAACATAACACTTCAGGCTGACCCACGATATCAGAAGGTATCATTACCCAATATCCTTATCAGTTGTACACAATGCAATAACGTAAGCAGCTGGTTTATAGAGACATAAAATACATAAAACACTTGAGATAAAAACATTTTGAAAACAAACCTGAGTAATGAAAAAGGGCTTCATATTACAGATTTTTTATGACTGCGTAAGCGTGATTTATAAACAGGGGTCAGTTTGTCAGGATGCAGACAAACAGCTCAGATAAGTTGCAAAATCAAACATTATATTCAAAACTACATAATAGTACATAAAACCCAGATTTTGTCGCCTTATGACACAAACACTGTTCATATGGTGTGATTCTGTTTAAAAAGATTACACACTTTTTTAAATGATAGTGCAGATTTGATGTTTGAAGTAAATTATAGGGATATACAGGTATTGACCAAACACAGCAGCACGGTTCACCCTTTCGCCTTGCACCTCCAGGGTCGAGGGTTCGAGTCCCGTCTTGAGTCTGTGTGCATGGAGTTTGCGTGTTCTCTCCGTGCTCTCCGGATACTCCGGTTTCCTCCCACAGTCCAATGACATGCAGATTAGGCAAACCGGTGTTCCCAAATTGCCTGTAGTGTGTAAATGAGTGTGTGTACATGTGTGTGCCCGGCCCTTCTAAGGGTCCACCCCTACTGTGACACTGTATACAGGAAAAAGCGGGTTTCAAATTTAACATGAATGTGCTAAACTGTTTTATGGTGTACTTATTGAGAAACAAAAATCTTATTTATAAAAACACATTTTCTATTAACGTCTGAATCCAGTTTGCTTGGTGATGATGAGGAGGATATGAAAGCTAAAAAGCTGGAGGATACTGTCAAGGTAAAAGTTCTGAACATCCACATCATGGGCTACGTGCTGACTCGACAGACAGTGAGGAATAAATCTTCTTGAATGGTGCATCCATCCATCCATCATCCATCATCCATCGGCCCTGCATCTATTAGGTCACATGATTGAATGAGGGATATCCTGATATTTGGCTGTCAACAGAAAAGAAAAAAAAAATCTTCAGTGGGGTTACGGGGGAGAGAGCATAGTGGAAGATATTATGTTGAAAACATTGGAGCCTGATGAAACCATTTTTGCACCAGAGCAGATCAGTGGAAAGATTCTTTATTCCAAGTGACAGTGAATCTCATCTGCTCTGCATCTATTTAGTCTTCTGGTGTAATGTTGTTGGACCTTAGTTCCCACGCCAGTGGAGGACTCTGCTCCGCATAACAGCAGTGCACATTGTGATCTTACCATCATGTGGGCCCCAAAATACCTCGGTGGCCAGTGATGTTTATGGCAGTTATGCGTCGTTCCTCTGAGAATATTCCTCCCTGACGTCATTCAACCCACAGACGGCATGTATGGAGGAGAGGCAGGATGCAAGTGCAGGCAGTTGTTTGTGGAAGTGGAGCTTGCACATTTCAAAAAGACACTAATGAAAACTAAGACTAGGAATTTTAGGAAATTAGGAAATCTAGGAAGGCTAACACTAACAAGAACTAAGGCAAAGACATGGGTAACATTAACAATGAAAATAACGGCAAGGATAAAAGTAAAGCAAATCTAGCCTTAACAGATGCAAAACATAAGAGAAAACTGACTTTAAATAAACAAGCAAATCAAACTTAACGGGGTTCAGGTGAATTCAGTTGTGATAACATGGCTGTGGTGAAGGGCATGATGGGAACTGATGGCTGGGACAAGTTTCAACATACAAGATGTCCTGAAACGCAAATATGTCAAAAACATAAACCGAGGACAAATACAGGACCTCAATCCTGTATAGATCAAACAAAAATAGATGTCACAGGACCGCGGACAAGCTGTTTTTTAAAACATGGCATGCAGTGTATGGGTATCAAAAAAATGATGACTGTAAAAAGTAAAGGAATGTTGTTTTTACCTGTGGTCTTGTCCTAGGTGGAAATGTCCTAATTGATGTTGTTTGTATGTATGTCATAAGATTTGGAAGATGCCCTTATTCAGAGAGACTTACGGGACAAAAACGTGCTTTCACATCTCCATTAATAAATGCATCCTGACTCTGGTTCACTAAGAACTTTCTCAGACTAAGAACACTGGTTTCCTATTGCTCAAATCTCATCTTTATCCTCATCTTGATTCTTCATATCCTCCTCCAGGTCTACCTCTTCCTTTCCCTCTTCCTCTTTCATTCCCTACCTCTTATCCTATGTAGCTGCCCCGTCTCATTCTCAATCTCCATCTTCATCGTCCTCTTCCTCCTACTCTAACGATGGCGTGCATTTTTTTTTTTTTTTTGGATTTTTCCCAGATTTTCTCCCTAATTTAGTCGTGTCCAATTCCTCCCCGTCACTAGGGGGCTCCCTTATTAAGGCTACTACTACCACTCAGCCGGGAGGGCCGAAGACTATCACGTGTTTCCTCCGAACCACGTGACGCCAGCCGACCGCATCTTTTCGAACTGCTCGCTCGCGCACCGTTGGGGGCGGCGTAACACACTCGGAGGACAGCGCTATCCGCTCCCTCCGTTGCGCGAACTCACAGACGCCCCTGACTGGCTGTAGAGCCGTGATTAATGTAGGAGCACTAAGTACCTCTCATCCCTCCCCTCTGAGAGAGCTCGGCCAATCAGCTCTCTCTAGACCTCCGGCTGCGAGAGGTTACAGCACCACCCGGGATTCGAACTAGCGATCTCCGGATGATAGGGCGAGCGCTTTAACTCGGAGGCAATGGCGTGCATTTTTTATTGAAGACAGGCAAACTCACCTGTTGCCTATTTGCAGTGCTTACGCCTGATTGGCGAGGTTACAATTAAGCAGTCATGTGTGTGCACACCTGATGTCTATATTTGATCAATTCTTATATTAGGTTATTAGGAAGTTGTGGTCAGAGCACAGGGTCAGGCATGACACAGCACCCCTGGTTGCTCAAGGGCCCAGCAGGAGCAATGTGGTGGAACTGGGGCGTGAACAGCGCACGTTCTGATGTGCAATTCAAAATCTTTACCCTCTGAGCTACCACTGCCTCTTGGTATTTGGAAACACAATGAAAAGAAACGTCACAATATATGAGATCTAGGCCTAATTTTGACAGTGCAGTTAGCCTTTTACTAAAGGTGTGAGGCTGAGAAAGTGCCTGTAATTATGCAGATCTGGGCTGAGGTTTTACTCCTCAGTGTCAAGTGTTATTTTAGTAATATAACAATCTGGATATTAATTGGGTTCATGTCCACCTCTTTTACAGCATGAATGAAACCATTATTCCTATGAAGTTCCACACAGTCTGATGCTTGGAGTTTGCTTCTGATGTAATGATTATTATTAACATCACTATCAGGTCTAGAAAAAAACAAAAAACGTCCGTACCAAATGGAATAGCTGTAATACTGTATAAAAGCAAGAGACATTTTAAAATGACAATTCCATAAAATAAACATTACAGATGAGTAGTATATTGCTGATATATTTCTGTAAGAACACTTCTATTAGTAATAATCAAGTTTAATAACCGCAGTTTTTGTCTTTTTTTTAACAATTTAACAATTTATGAAATATCACTTGATCCTAATATCCTATTAGTTTTACTTTTATTTTCCCCCTTGTTTTTTTTTTGTTTAAAAAGCCACAAACCATACAGTACATCAAGGTTATAAAATAATAATTATTCTTTTAATATGCTATTTCAATCTTAAATGCTTAATACCAGGGTATTATATATATATATATATATATATATACCTTTTTGTATGGAATTTTTTGAATGCTGCATACATTTGCAAGCCAAGACGGACATTTGTGAATTTATGTAATGCCATTTTAAAATTTAGCATTTATATGAGTTTGCTGTAAATTTGACTAAAGTGTGTTCATCCAGGTTATTCAGAAGACAACACCACTCCTCATTATAATGATCTACATTAAGTATTAACTTTATGTTTATTTTCACTAATCTTTCTAGATAACATACTAAAAATGCAATTTAAATACATTTTCATTGTATTTTGATTGTTATACACCATATCAGCAACACATATTTCCATATCGATCATCTTTTGTTCTGTTGTTATGCTCATCATTTTGCTGTTGTATGTTGTATGTTTGCTGTCATTTTTGCATTTTCTGTTGTTTTTCTTTTTTTTATGAGCTTTGTTTCATTGTTTTCTTATGATTTTGAATTATTGGTTGTACGTTTTGATATTTCTGTTCCTGCATTTCCTGTCATGTTTTAGAATGTGCTGTTCATTTTTTTTCTTCTAGTTTCACAGTATGTTTTGCCATGCTTTCTAACATTTGCTGTTGTCTTTTTATTTATTTATTTGTTTATTTATTTATTTATTTTTGCTTCATTTTGCTGTAGAGCTCCTGAATTTTCCTGCCATGCTTGGAATTGGCTGTTTTTCTTTTTACTTTTTTTTTTCTTTTTTTTCTTTTTTTTTTTTAAGTCATATTTTTGAATTTGCTAGGTTTTTATTTATTTATTTATTTATTTATTTTTCATTTTCTTTTCTTATTTTTTTCTTTTTCTTTTATTTTTAAAGTTTGCTTTTATGTTTTTGATTTTGCTGTCGAGTTTCTGTAATTCCTCTCATGTTTCTGACTTTGCTGTTGTTTTTATCGCTGTTTATTTATTGTTATATAATGTTTTTGTTGTTGTGTTTTTGGAATTTGTCATTTTTACGATTTCTGCTGATTGGCCATTATTGAACATTCCACAAGCACCTACTGTAACATACAGGTGAGAAATTAAATACCACACAATAGCCTCCTTATCAAAGTATATCGTATAATTCTACAAATCCTAAGCAATCAATGACTTCAAAATTAAGTTCAAACGCATCCTTCTGGTAATCCTATAGCAATACATGAAGGTTTGAGATAAAACATTTATTCATGTTAAATTTATAAGCTCAAGCCAAGCTGATAAATTGCTTAGATGCCTCCAGGAAATGCCTTTTTGGCATTAAAGGTTTAACAAGCTGAGCTGCATGGTGTGCTTTTAACACATGGATTTCTGTGAATTTTTTTTTTTTTTTTTATCAGGTATTAAAGTGTAACACACTTGTGCGTACTCTTCATTTCAGAGTAGCTTAAAGTGGTAAACCATAAGGCAATGCACCATAGCATTGGCAGGTTATAAAAATTCTCACCATTCATTTTATAGCACCAGCATTGAACATTTTTTAATAAGGCCTAGCGAATCTCCATCTTCTATAATTCAGCATGTCAGCAGCATTCAAAGAGTCTTTTCACACAGTGTCCTTGATGCTGCGGTGTACAGTATAATGCCTCGTTCCTCTTACAGAAGAAAATCCTTCAAAGATTCTAAGAATTGCTATCTAGTCGCTGCTGCAAAATGTGTACTATTGTTGTTTTTCAGGGCTATGGCATGAATTCATCATTGTAGATAAAAATGACCTTTCATGTGTTCTATTTTCTTTACTTACTCTGTTACTCATATTTCAGTTTTTATGGTGTCCAGCGTAAAGACAATGTTACTATTAGCAGTGCTGTGATTTATTGATATATTTGGGAACAAGTTGTTTCTTTCAAACGCCACTAATACAGGAAACCAATAACCTAGAACCTTAGCCACCTGAGCTCAAGACTATACTAAGAATTCATCCCAAATCAGACCTACAGTATTGTGTCTGCACATCATTTTGTTGTAGTTCCTAGTAGTTTCAGTAAGGTCTCCTATAGTATTAAAGCTTCCCCATTTCATTAGACTAGATGTCTCAGACTGAAGACAGGTCAGAAGTTCACATAAAACCCTAGACTGTCTAATTCGCTTGTTTCCTGGGGCATTTTTTGCTCTTCTACTCACTTCCCGAACTCATATTGTGCTGATATATCTCTCTTCAGTGCCCCGATTGAGACTTTTCTAAGGAATGTTGTTGCATATGAAAATATTTCTAGTATTTTAGAGGGTTCAGAGTTCTTACAGATGAATGTGATTTATTGATTGTGTTTATTCAGTGTATTCTCCTACAAATAAAACTTCGCCACAGTTTACAGGATAATCTGACTGAGCACCCATCTGCTACTGGTTGTCAGGAGTCAGAGATGGTGAAAACTGGAAGTGAAGATGGATTAGCTGGGTGGGAACCAAAGACATAAACTAAACACCCAGAACAAAATCATAACCATAACTATTATTTCCATATTAGCACGCTCCCCCATTAAGATCCGCCATCGTCTCCCATGCCCTCTATGCAAAAACAACTAATTACAACTCTCAACTTAAATACTGTATGGGAGTTTGTGCCTCAGGCGTGTTTAGAGTTGGATTAAAGAGCTCGGTTGGATAATTGCTACCGATTGTATCATTGTATGTTGCATAATTGAATTTATAGGCCCATGTATTTATTACATTAAGTGTCATTGCTTAAACAAAACTGTGGGCAACTGTTGTTGATGGTTTTTCCTCTTCATGACGCACTGTACTCTACATTTTCAATAGGAGCTGGATCCAGTCAGGATCCGCCCGTTACAACAGGACGCCTTCTTCTGCAAGCAGAATGAAGTCTGGTTTAACTTTGGCACAAAGAGATCGATGTCCTTTTCCCCCAGCTAACTCATCTTACAACAGTACACGTTTCCACTGTCTTTCAGTCCATCTGACCCCCCCCCCCCCCCCCCCCAACAACCTGCCAGCATTTTTGCACAGAGTTGACATATGGGATTTCTTCTTGCATACTAGAGTTTCGGGTTGAATTTCTTAATGCATCAGCAGACTGCGTTAAGTGCCAACAGTTTTCTGATGTCCTCCCGAGCTCATGAAACTATATTTATCACAGTTTCTTATAAAATGTCATCTGACGGCTAAAAGGTCACAATATCAAACGGTGGTTTGAGGCCTTGCCCCATACAGACTGAGGTGTCTCTGGATTCCCTGAATCTTTTCGCAATATTCCTCACTGTAGACACACGACTTTAGATGCTCAGCAGTCTGTGGTTGTGTGGTTGATGTTGTCTGATTTTCCTCTTCATGACGCACCATATATTTTCAATCGGAGATGGATCCAGTCTGCTTGCAGACGCACAGGCGAAGCCGCCCATTCCGTAACATGTGCAGAATGAAGTCTGGCCCTGTCTGGCCCCGATTCTTTGCAGTGAGAAATGTTGCTTTTGAACTGACAATTCTCTCATGAGGTTTGGCACAAAGGGGTGAGCCACGACCTTTTAGCTTGCAAAGACGGGACCATGTGTGGATGATCCTTTTAAACCTAGTCTAGGTATATCCATCTAGGATGTATCTACTGTATGGAGTCCAACTAGGGACTGTGGAGGCCAATGGTAACCATTGTATTTTATACCAATGTACGATTTTCTTTATTCGTTTGCTGTAGAGACACTGCCTCACGTTAAGCACATAACTAATCAAACAACATTTCAGAATCGGAATAAAAAACTGAATCAGGTTTTATTCTTCAATAATGAAAGTATGAAAGCCAATTCATAATCGTAAAACTTGTATTTAATGAAGAAACAAACTAATTATCCCAACTCCTGACTTTTTTCTAATAGGGTTTTTTTTTTTTCCTCTGATGTAACCCACTGTACCATACACATGTTAATGTATCAGTTACTAAGGGATATGTATTAATGGATGTCCTGCTGACAACAACGCTCTTTACACATTTCAATTATAGAAAAGCATGTCCAGCTCCGGACCTATGGACCAGAGAGAGTGAATAGAGGAGTTATAGTGGGTTGCTGCACATTTTCCATCAATCCATCAGAGCTTCAGCTATATCTGGTGAAAAGCAAAAGCACACAAGCAGGTCTGTTCTGCTGTGCAAATGCTTTGTTTAGCCCGGATATTAGACAAGGAGATAAGAGGGAAACATATGAGTGATTCAGGTGAACTCAAACCATGCTGAAAGAGTGCTTTCCCAGTTCATTTCTCATTTTAAAGAGACATGGATTAGTTACAACGAAACGATAGTGGGGTGTTTTCCAAAGTAAACCTATCTGTCTGCCAAACCTTGGGTTGCTAACTTAAAAGGGATTTACAAAGTGCTGCTACCTTATAACTAGGGAACTATGCACACATAAAGAAATGATTAGCAATGATTCCGCGGGGGGGGGGATTTTCTCAGGCACGTTTCTTTTTTGTGTTGTTGTTGTTGTTGTTGTTGTTGTTGTTTTGGATAGGACTTGTAACAGTGGAATTTTCCAAATCGTCATTACATCCCGATCAACCCATTAGACTGGGAAGATCTAAGCTTCATTTCATTTGAATAATTTTCATCATTTCATCATTATCCAATGGAGTGGATTGTCAATAAGTGTAGGAAAAACACGGTTATCTAGCCAACTTCGACTTCACTACCCCTCCCCACAATGAAGAAACAAGTGAGCAGACTTTTTACATTAGCAATATTCTTTGTTTAAAGACAGAGCATTACATTTTTGTTGTTGTTGTTGATATGCTAGTTCATGTTTCTGCCTTGTCAATTACTGTAGATGCGTGCTTTATAAGATGTGGCTTGTAAGCTATGTGAGCAATGACTTTTTTGCACTTTGCTAGACAAGATAAATTACAGAAGAGGATTAGAATAAAAAAAAAAATAGTTCTGATTCTGATTTCTCAGAATTCTAACTTTTCTTCTTAGCATTGGCCAAGATGTCTTGGTATGCTGAAGCATTAAGATTGCCCTTCACTGAGGATATGGGTCCTGAGTAAAACACCTGAATTCAATAATTAACTGGTTTGGCCAAATACTTTGGTTCATATACAGTAGTGTAGATCTACAACATCAAGCATTTGTAGAAGAGTGAAACAATGTTAAACTATGTTAAAAAGTGGCCATTTATACTAATCTAATGATAGCAGTTAAGATAAATGTTTTTTTTCCCCGGTGCTTTCAGAATGAAAGAAATACCTCTAAACTCAAACAGGAACGGGGAGAACCATGTTTCACACATCTCATGCGACCTCTGCTCCTCCAGTCCACAGTCTACGTGAGTCGATACTGGCAAATGCTTTTCATTAAGCTTGACGTTTGTTGCTGGCCTCTCCGTAACCATTTCACGTGTTTTCTATTCTGATATTTGCCGAACTCACGTCCGCCAGTTTGTTTTTGCCAAACCTTCGCATGCGTCGAGATGGCCCATGGCTTCGCCTGCTTTGTCACTGAGCGTTTGATTGATGGACTCCGGAGGCATGCGGGTGGATGAGAGCAGATTTTGGTGGAGCGTGAGAAGCGGGAAGCGTGTGGACCGAGTGCAGACTACTGGAGAAGGTAATGGAAACTGCCCATGGACACAAACCACCTCCCTGTACAAAGCAAAGGTCCGCTCTCTCCATCACAACCACTTACGTCCCGCTGGATATGTTCTCATGGTTGGCATTTTTGAAGTGGCCTCGAGAAATTGTCAATATATCACAATTTCAAAAGCTCTGTTCTGCTTTCTGTATATATATATATATATATATATATATATATATACAGAAATATATATAATAACCAAGCATGGCTGGATCAACTCGCAGAAGCTGACGGGAATCATTAGTGTAAGGTATCCAAAAATCAACTTATTCCCCTCCTGAGAGTATCTGATTTCATAATATCTTTTTTTATTTTACCCTTTTAAATAGCAGACACATATAAAATCATCTATTTCAAACTGACAACATAAAATTGAGTTAATAATTTGACATATGATCTGTATTTTTTTTCTTCATGAAACGTATCATGTTCCTGGCACTCATTCACTTCTGATTTTTTTTAATTTTTCCTTTTTGGGTCTGTCAACATGCACTAAAAATACACAAGATGTTTGGTTTATACTGCACTGGCTGAAAAAAAATCATGTTTTTGTCAGTTCTTGCATTTCTTCTGCTGTTTTTTTTTTGAGAAAGGATTGTTCAAGAATGCACTGTCTGGAGTCTGTGACATACACATTAATTGTCAGTCATGAACCTCAGGTGTTTTTATATTATTATTTTATTTTAGAATGAGGAGGTTGGTGTGCGCTGTTCCCAGCAGCCTTGATCATGGATGTGTGGAGCTTTGATCCGCTGCCACAGCCGTAAATAGATTCATTCTAAGGGCCCACACCTGCTGCCTTCTTTTTTGTCTGCTTCTCCCTTCTGGAGATGTTTTCTCTGTCTGTGTGCATGTGTGTGTGTGTGTCTGTGTCTGTGTGTGTGGTGTAGCGAGTTTCATCTGGGAGCGTGTTCCCACATGAAGACGCATGACTGCCCCATTGCCTGACCTCCTGAACGTTGTCAGGGAAAACGTGCAGATGTTTGGGTTCTAACACGCAAGCCTGACGTAGCCTTTGATTCGATAACCAGCTGAGAGGTTTTGTGCGTTCAGCGTGTGGTGTAATTGCCTCTTTGAGCAGCACTTTGATCATGCATGTCCAGTGCGGTGGTAAAGGACAGAACCAGCTCCCTGCATGGAAAGCTGGCAGATTTGAAGTCATTAGGTTTTAAAGAGCCTTTTGATGGAACATAAAAGCATGATTGTGCCAGTCATCATTCTTCAGCACACGCAGAGGGTCTGCAAGTCACGAAGAACACTTGTATTAAATACATGTGCAACTTTACAGTACTAGTCATGCTTGGTAGCCGACAAATAAAACCTTTCCACTCGTGCTGACAGGAGCATCTTGTCGAAGTCATTCCAAGCTCCATGGTCACTTGGGTGCCGTGACCACCACCTTCCACCAGGTTTTTTTTTTTTTCATTTGAAACTGAATTCTACAAACTCAGGCTTGTGGATCAGATGTAGGTCCTGTCCCTGCCATCATTAACTTCTTAATGAAGGTTTGGATTTAAAATGCTGTTATCTACAGATTTTCTTTGACTTTTCTAATGAAAGTCATCCACTTTGGTTTTTAACTGAACTAACACAATGTGATGGGTTATTTAAACAGCATGTACTCATAATGCATTATTTTAAAAATGAGACCCATCACATCAAATCAGGTATTAAGTCACATTTTGATTTGAGATATGTGCACTTTCAGATGATTCATTCAACAAGTTCCATTTAGATACCAAGTTTATTATTGTACTATGTCCGGTTGCTGAGATATGGCCAGTGCCAATTTGTTTCAAGGACAGTCTCAGTCAAAAAGCTACTGTATTTTACACTACTTAAATGATGTCCTATTATTTAGGAAATAATTTAAATAGACTATTTAGGATTTCTCTGCTACTCCTAACAATATCTTTACTAGCAACACAGTTGCAGTAACCAGCTTGAATAGTGTTCATTAAAGTGCTTTAAAACAATGTTTAAGATTAAAACCGCGAAAGGACCAGGAATATAAGGTCGTTATCAAGTTAATATACAGTGGAACCTTGGATTGCGAGTAACTTGGTCTGCAAGTGTGTGTGTGTGTGTGTGTGTGTGTGTGTGTGTGTGTGTGTGTGTGTGCGCATGTGTGTGTGAAACTAGTCCTACACGGTAGCTCCCTCCCTCCTCCTCTCTTCTCTCATCTTACTTCAGCTTTACACACACACACACACACACACACACACACACACACACACACACACACACACACACACACACACACACACACACATACACACACACACACACACACTAATGGAAACACTGTTCTGTCGAGATTCTTTTCAAAGGTAAAGTGCAGGTTAGTTTGTTTTATTTTACTTCACATTCATTCATTGTATTCATTGGTTTTATATGAATATTTTGGGTTGTGGAACAAATCATCTGAGTTTCCATTATGTCCTATGGGGAAAGTGCTTTGATATACAAGCACACTTCTGGAATGAATTTTGCTCGCAATCCGAGGTTTAACTGTATTTCATCTACTGCACTCCATTGGCAATAGCTCAAAACTAATCTGTGCAACTTAATACATGTGTCACGAACTAACCGGAGATGAATCAGAAGACTAGCAGTTAGCCCTGTAGCGTGGATGGTAAACCCAAACGCGGAAGTAGCGCGAGCAGGCAGGATAACCACGCTGGTTATTATTAGAACTCTCCCGAAGCGAGAGCAAGAGTTTACACAAATAAACCCGCGTTCTAAATACACACACCCAATCAGAAGCGATAACCCAAGAAAGTAAGTACTCACGTTTACTTCGTGCCAGTCATGTTACGACTGTGCATGACAATATGACTTGATACAGTACATGACAGGTCACAAATATGTCATAATCCAGTGAAAGGTACTTCCCTTACTATTCACCTCTAATTGCTCTCTATTTATTTTTTTTATTATTTTTTTTCCAGTTCCCTCTACATATCCCTTATCACACTTTACAATATACTGTACACATGCCATGAAGCACATTGGGACTCACAGCAAATATTTCTTTGTCTTTATGATAGAAATGTATTTCGAGGGCCAAATTGTTTTTCCACTGTTTTGTGGTTTTGCTTTGAGATTCTGGCTTGCGTTGCCCTAACTGTAGTTTTGAGTGCCAGAAAATAACCCCCAATTCAGAAATTGAAAAGTGTTGGATTTGTCATGTTTTGGGGCCCATTAAATTAGTTTTTCAAGCATTTATTTTAATAGATGTGAAATAGATATACAAATACACACACACACACACACACACACACACACACACACACACACACACACACACACACACACACACACTCACCAGCCACGTCAACTGCTTGTTAATGCATATATCTAATTGGGCAATCACATGGCAGCCACTTGATGCATTTACGCATGTAGACACGGTGTCATTACTATCTGATGAAGTTCAAAGTCGGTTCAAACTGATAGAATGGCAATAGTAACTCAAATGACTTATTACAACCAATGTATGATAAAGAGCATCTCTAAATGCACAACACATTGAACCTTAAAGCAGATGTGCTACAACAGCAGATAACAGCAGGAAGCGGCTAAAATTCACAGGGTCTCACCAATACTGGACAATAGATGATTGGAAAAACGTTGCCTGGTCTCACAAGTCTTGATTTAATTTAGATGGTAGGGTCAGAAATTGGTGAAAACAACATGAAAGCATGGATCCATCCTGCCTTGCATTAACAGTTCAGGCTGCTGCTGGTGGTGGTTTAATGGTGTGAGGGATACTTTTCTGGAACATTTCGAGCCACTTCGTAACAATTGAGCATGGTTTAAATGCCACAGTCTACCTGAGTATTGTTGTCGATCCCTTGATGACCACAGGACAAATGGCCTCTACAGTCACCAGCTCTCAAACCAGAAGAGCACCTTTTGCATCATTGATGTGCAGGACCTGCGTGATGCTACCATGTCAGTATGGATGAAAAATCTCAAGGAAATCTTTTCAGCACCTTATTAAACGAATATACCATGAAGAACTATTTCAGTTCCGAAGACAAAAACTGATCCAGCCCAATACTTGCAAGGTGTACCTAATGAAGTGGCTGGTGAGTGTAATTCTACATCCAAATCTATTTTCTTATAGATGCAATATACTGTATGCATATTACTATTAATGCTTTAAGCCACTCTCACCTTTTGAATTTTTTTTCACCTTGTAAGCATGTTCTTAGTCCAAGTATGAAAGATGAGTGAAGATCCATACAAGCATGCAGAACAATTACACGGCAATTTCCAGATACAAACACTGGACCTGCGACATCCATTACATGCTGGTATTTGTTAACAAAATTGTTTGCATTCCTGCTTGAAGTGACTAATAGGAAAAATAGGCTCTGGATTTTAGAAGGAATGCGCAAATGGCTTTTATCTGTGTCCCCACTGAACTTTGAGACTAATCACAAACTAATGCTGATAAGCACACACACACACACACACACACACCGACACAGACACAGACACATACATACATGTAATAACTGGATGATTCGAATATAAGGGAGCTGTTGAAAGATGCAGATAATGAACACACATTAAGTGATGACATGACTCAGAGTACAGTAATCCCCCCCCACACTCACTCATTGATG